>JARFIW010001645.1:137905-229923 GCA_036346225.1 Platerodrilus igneus | reverse complement strand
AAGTGATTTTTAAAACCAAACTATACAAAGATCGATAATTATTAATACGTATAAATACATAGGAACTTGTATATGCGGAGGAAAGAATCTGTTCTCCATAACGCACCTAAAATTATATGTTATGGCAAAATCGGTAGTTTAATTACTGGCTGGATTCAGACGCAAACACACCGTTGAATTGATGCGCTTCTATCCTTCCATGCTACTGCAATGTTGCCAATAATAAGAGGCCACATCGTACGAGAATTATAACATTTACTGAAGGAAACATATATGGAGGTCTCTTCGTAGTATCCGTACGATGTATCAAAAACGCTAGCGCCAGTGGCTAACGCAAGGAACTAAAACCCCCTATGAAATCATAAAAACAGGCATAGTGACCTCCACAAAAATTTTTGCAGTTATGCTCTATGCACCCTATAGATTATTTACATTCACGAAATTGTTAAATACGCTATGGCCTCCGATTTCGGAGGCCATAGCGTCATATATGAGGTCTCAACGTATACATTATACGAAATTTGGAGGTCGTAGCGTATAGTTAGTACATATATATATATATATATATATATATATATATATATAATAATCAGAAGTTCCTGGATTTTGGTCATCAAAGTAGTATGTAATTTATAGGTACAATATCTTTTGTCAGTATAATAAAATAGTTAATAAAAATATGGAATAAATTACATCAGTTTTTTTTTTTGTTAAGACGCGTTTCGGTCAGCGACCATTTTCAATTAAAATTGTCTGTAATGTACAAAATAAGTTAATTAAAAATACTAATAAAACATTTATACAAACCAAAACTTTTTTTTTGAAATGAGTATTATAATAAATTTTATGATGGTATTATACATACTTGTTTAAATATAAGTTTGACCATAGGTCAAATGTTGTCAAATGTACACTATTAATAAGGTAATAAATAAATTGCTTGAAACTAGTATAGTAAGTGTGATCACAGTGTAAAGTAGGAGTGACCATGAAGGTTAGATAACTAATATTCTTACATATAACATGTATATTTACAATCATTCTAGCATTAATTGTGATTTTTCGATATTTAAGCAATAAGGTTGTGGTAAATATTAATGAAGTCGTCTTGATCGGTTTTTGAATTGATGGCATTTGTGTGTTTGTGTATGTGTAAAGTTTCTATTATGTTTCTTTTATTATCATTCTGCTCTGTTCCTAAAATATTAACATTATTAAAATCAAATTGGTGGAGGTTATCTATTGCGTGTGTTGCAAGTGCTGTGCTTTTTATTGTTCGTTTTATTGTGTATTTATGTTCATAAATTGCTTGTGATATATTGTTTTGTATTTCAATGTATACGCCAGGCATTCAGTACAATTAATTTTATATATTGTGTGGGTCCTATTTTTACGTTCTATTGGTGGCTGAAGCTTAGTAAACATATAACTTAATGCATTGTTAGGTTTGTGTACAATTTTAATGTTGTATTTATGTAGGCACTTTTTTATTTTTTCAGAAAGTCCTGGGGTATACGTGATTGCTATCTTGTGTTCCATTAGTTGGTTTTTTTTATTAGTGCCGTTGTTATAGATTTTCTGGATTTTTTCTTTAATAATTGGTTTATAAAAAGATTCAGGATAATCGTTATTTTTAAGCGTAGTTTTAATGAGTCTTATGTTTCTCTTTCTGTGTTTATTATGTGTTAATTTTATTGCTCTATCAGTTAGGTTTTCCACAACGTTTATTTTGTATTGTTTTGGCACATTTGAATTAAAATTTAAATATCAACCACTCCATGTATCTTTTCGGTACCAGTCTGTTAAAATTTTACCTTCGTTGTGAGTGATGAGTGTATCTAGGAACGGGATGGTTTTGTTCACTTCTTTTTCATAGGTGAATTGTAGACGTTTATGAAAACTGTTAAAGGTTTTCAATGTTTCGTCAACTTTATCATGATAGGTGAATTGTAGACGTTTATGAAAACCTTTAACAGTTTTCATAAACGTCTACAATTCAACTATGAAAAAAAAGTGAACAAAACCATCCCGTTCCTAGATACACTCATCACTCACAACGAAGGTAAAATTTTAACAGACTGGTACCGAAAAGATACATGGAGTGGTAGATATTTAAATTTTAATTCAAAGGTGCCAAAACAATACAAAATAAACGTTGTGGAAAACCTAACTGATAGAGCAATAAAATTAACACATAATAAACACAGAAAGAGAAACATAAAACTCATTAAAACTACGCTTAAAAATAACGATTATCCTGAATCTTTTTATAAACCAATTATTAAAGAGAAAATCCAGAAAATCTATAACAACGGCACTAATAATAAAAACCAACTAATGGAACACAAGATAGCAATCACGTATACCCCAGCACTTTCTGAAAAAATAAAAAAGTGCCTACATAAATACAACATTAAAATTGTAGACAAACCTAACAATGCATTAAGTTATATGTTTACTAAGCTTCAGCCACCAATAGAACATAAAAATAGGACCCACACAATATATAAAATTAATTGTACTGATGCCTAGTATACATTGGAAATACAAAACAATATATCCACAAGCGAATTTATGAACATAAATACACAATAAAAACGAACAATAAAAAAAGCACAGCACTTGCAACACACGCAATAGATAACCTCCACCAATTTGATTTTAATAATGTTAATATTTTAGGAACAGAGCAGAATGATAATAAAAGAAACATAATAGAAACTTTACACATACACAAACACACAAATGCCATCAATTCAAAAACCGATCGAGACGACTTCATTAATATTTACCACAACCTTATTGCTTAAATATCCAAATATCACAATTAATGCTAGAATAATTGTAAATATACATGTTATATGTATGAATATTAGTTATCTAACCTTCATGGTCACTCCCACTTTACACTGTGATCACACTTACTATACTAGTTTCAAGCAATTTATTTATTACCTTATTAATAGTGTACATCTGACAACATTTGACCTATGGTCAAACTTATATTTAAACAAGTATGTATAATACCATCATAACATTTATTATAATACTCATTTCAAAAAAGAAGTTTTGGTTTGTATAAATGTTTTATTAGTATTTTTAATTAACTTATTTTGTACATTACAGACAATTTTAATTGAAAATGGTCGCTGACCGAAACGCGTCTTAACAAAAAAAAACTGATGTAATTTATTCCATATTTTTATTAACTATTTTATTATACTGACAAAAGATATTGTACCTATAAATTACATATTATTTTGATGACCAAAATCCAGGAACTGCTGATTATTATATATATATATATATATATATATACATATATATATATATATATATACATATATATATATATATATACATATATATATATATATATATATATATATATATATATATATATATATATATATATATATATATATGTATTTTATAAATTACAATAAAGAAAAATACATTGTGTGTTTCATTTCACATTACTCCCGATTTAATAACTACGTAATCTCAGTTTACAGAACGGTGTAAAACAATTTTTGACTTTTAATCTGAGTGCACATTTCGAATAGATGCTCTCATTTTTTTGCGATTAAAGTTAGAAATGCATTTCAAATAGATGCTTTCATATTTTTTGCAATTGAAATTAGAAATGCATGTGATCTAAAATTGCAGAGTTGCCTTCAGTATGTAACTATGGAATTGCAAATGCTGAAGAAGCATTAGACTAGACTATCGTTGACAAGAAAAAAAGCTGTCTGACATGGGTTGAATTTTCTGCTGTTGTTGTTGTTTAATATCTTTATATATACTCAAGATATGTGTGTGATAATCGCTCAATCTATATTGTCAAGTTGTAGTTGTGTTCTATAGAACAAATCAAAAATGAAAACTTTTTTTAAAATTGCCCTTGTCAGGAAAGAATAATGATAGTGGTTAGGTTAAAATTATTGAGTAGTTTATAGTCAATTCAAATGAAGTGCTGGAAAAATTGTTTACTCCGTGAGCAGATCCACCAATTGCAACGTTAGCATATATTTCAATAGATTTATTTCTAGTTTTTTTGAAGTTGGAGCATTTCATAAATTTCCTCGTTTATATATTTCTTGCAGATAAACTGAGTTCGCGATTTAATAACTACGACTTGTTATTCTTTAAAAGCGAGAATGAGAAAATTGGTGCAGTCAGTCTGTATATCTGTCTGTCTTTGGCAAATTTTTCGAGATATCTGTACAACTTGTTAAATGTTGTAAAACCAGTAAAGAGCTATTGCGTTGATCAATTATAATTGCTTTCAGGGTTGAGAGTCCCATTCGTGCTGTCTGAGTTTAATTGTTTTTTTCTGCAGACATCAGCATTAAAGATTTCTTACTGACTACAATAATAATACAGACACAATCTTTCTATTGTTTTTTATTATTATCAAGCCATTCTTTTAATAACAAGGTATTTTGTTTTGCACATTGCAGATCATTATTGCTGTGTCTACAACAATGGATGTTATATTTTAAACGGTTGTTGATTTTTAACTCCGATAACTTAGGACAACCTAGTGCAAGCATATCAGTTACAACGTTTTGCATTAGATAGGTTTCAATCAATTTCTTCTTTTCTAGACCCTTCACAAATACTTCTTCACCGGGTCGGATAATTTGCTTCAAATAAAGCGCTATATATGATAACACCATTCCAGCCGTTGAAGATTCATCCCAAGAAAGACCATGAATATTCCTTGTCACCCAGTCGTTATGTTTTATATGATCTTGGCTCAAACAACTAGACTGCATTGGCAGTTTAAAGATTTGATGCCAAACAACACCTTCCAACAAGTGCAAAACCGCAATTTCTTTGCACACAAACTCGTTTTTCTTGTATTTAAATCCCTGAATATCAATTATATACATGTTTGTATGTAAATATATGCAGTAAACTTCAACTAATTAAATTAATATTAGGAGCAATCTCCTTATATAGCAGATTACCACCATCTGCGTACTTTGCCAACCCACTTTTCAACCTATCACAAGAGTGAACACATTTTGAATTGAAACCGGCCCATGTGTATTTGCGGCCTCTAAACATAAATAAAAAACATAAATCAGAATCCACTTTAATTAAACACAATTGACTTGAATGCGATATTTTGCATCTGTCATACTTTATAACTTCTCGCTAGAAAACTAAATTCAAAACATCTACACACATTTTCTCTGCACTTACATTTTTCAACATACGTGTGTTTTGAAGTATGTATGCTCCATTGAAAGTAATATAAAGCCGATCCTAATTCAAAACGTGCCCGCAAGTATTTTACATTTGAAAGTATATAAGAATTCATGTTTTCACATTTTACATTAAAAGTATATAACGCCGATCCTAATTCAAAACGGTGCACGTGTAACTTCTCGCTAGAAAACCGAATTCAAAACAGCTACACACATTTTTCTCTGCACTTACATTTTTCAACATACGTGTGTTTTGAAGTATGTTTCATTGAAAGTAATATAAAGCCGATCCTAATTCAAAACGTGCCCACAAGTATTTTACATTGAAAGTATATAAGAAGTCATGTTTTCACAACTATTTTACATTGAAATGTTTTCACAACTATTTTACATTGAATTATATAGGTTGATCCTAATTCAAAACGGTGCACGTGTATTTTACATATGGAAAATACGTCTGAACACGTTTTGAATTAGGACCGGCCCTACCCCTCTACTAAGAGATGATTTGATTATGGGCAAATATAATCACAATTTAGGAATGACCCGAGAATTGTATGCTATACAAAAGTTTAGCATCGCAAAGCAACTAGATCCTTCCTTAGAGGAAAGGCAAATAATAAAATATTTGGCAGGGTATTTTGAGGGGGAAGTGAGACAATATATTGCACTTCAAAATATTGTAGATCGAGATATATTCCTGGACTATTTACAATGCTGTGATGAATTGGGACAGAATCGTAGGGTGGATAATAAAATAGAAAGTCAACCCGTGAATTTGATAAGAACACAAAGAAGAGTGGTAACGGATAGATCTAATTATCAGCGGAATAATAACAAATATAGGGAAGTTTCAATAGGAACAATTATAATAATTATAATAATGGTTTTAGACGTAATTGGAGTATAGGAAACGCGCCAAGGCGAGAAACGGGCCGGACCAACCATGATAGGAACATAAACCAGAATATGCATCACCAAGAACACGTGGAACAGACATCAGAACCGAGGAGAACGAACCGCACTTACGCTGGTAGGACCATCTACATCAAGTCAGGATTTTTGAATGAGGACAAATCAAGCAAGCCCTTAAGGATAAATAGATATGAACATCAGCGCGAATTTATTAGACATGAAGTGGAAAACGATTTCAATAAAAGCTCATTATCTGTAATTGAATTAAATGTGGAGAACAATAGATTAAGATACTCATTGATGGTGCAAATAGAGGAAGATATTGATATTTTTAGGGATCAGGTAGAGCAAATAAAGGAAAATCATAAAATGACAGAGAAAGAACTAGACAGTAAAATTAAAAATTTAGGATCAAAGTTAGAGGAGATGGACACGGGTAGTCAGACAGGATTCAAAACAATACGTATTTATTTTCTAATAATGACGTATTAGAATGCGTTTACTTATTCATGCGTTCACATTTTTGAGGATATTCTTAAATAGCTAGGATCCCAGGTTATTTATCTTTCCCGATAATGTGTTTATATTGATGCAATTTGTTGCATTTAGAACCTTATCTTTTACTCGTTTCTATTTAATTCTGGACTTATAAATTTAACTTAAAACATATTATACAACGTACACATTCCTATTTTAGTTAAATATTATCTAATTATTGAAAATGAGCTTCTTTCTTATGCATTAAATTAAATATAATTGGTGGAATTATTTGTTTTTCTCAACGTTAAAATTGTTTACATTTATTCTACAACCCCCATGACTTAATCTTCCCTTAAACTACCCTGTTAGCATTGCATTATTCCCCCAAATTAAAATATAAAATTTTTAATCAATGCCATTTTTTGCGCCCAACATGAAGTTAAAATCCTCATTGATTATAATTTATTAGATTTTTATTTTATTGTCTACTATTTACATGTCTCCTTTGCTCCTAATTGTTCCCCCAATATTATCTACAAAATCTAATGAGTCCGATATCTAAATCCCTATCCTAAATCCTATCTGTACCTATTTTAACTTATAAATATGTCCCTATTCTAATCCCTTATCTATACCTATCCTAACTTATAATTATATCCCTATTTAACTCCCCTATTTACACTAGTTTGTACAATTGTTCTATCCCCTATCCATTATCAAAAGTTTTTTATCTAAGATTATTTTGTCCTTCTTCTTTCCCATATTGACTATTTCTACAAAATTATTTTCCAAAGTTAACTTATTAATTGCATTATTTTCCCCTAATATTTTCTTATTTCATGTCCCAAAATTTTATCTCCCCTTGAAAGAATTTACACTTCTTCCTATTTACTTTTCTCCTACTAAACTTAACTCTAACAAAATCCTTTTGAAATGTTGCTTTTTATCTTCATTAAAATTCAAAATATTAGTCCCATAATGAATACCAAATTCTTCATACGGTCCCCATATCTTCTGCATAGCCTTTACTATCGCATCCTTACTTAAAAACAAACCAAAAGAAACCACTTTAGATTGATAAATCTGCCCTTTTATATAAAAACCTGCATACTTTCGTGATTCGCGTTCTAGTGGAATTATGTTAAACGGCTTGGTGTTCACCACTTCTAATTTATGCACATACCCGGTTGCTATTCTGGATTCTGATCCTATTAATTCGGAATGCTTCGTCAATAATGCTTTCACCCTATCTCTCGTTTCTTCTGGACATTTTATTTCATCATTTATATCCCCCCTGCATCTACTTCACCCTCAAATTGATTAATATTCAAACAGTCCCTTCGACTTCAACACTTTCCTCATCATCCCATTTAATATATTCCCCTTTACATCTATTACTTTTCTTTCGGCATTTATCTTTAATCCCAACTTATCAATTTTAACCATACCAAATATCACATCTATCCTTAACCCCGGTATTATAAGTTCGTTTTCAAACTTCATCTTTCCCAATTCACATCCCAGAATTACCATCTTATTCACACTTGCAAATCTCTTGCTATTCGGTGCTATTAAATTTAACTTCCTAACATGCATTATCCTCTCCATTAACCTTTCCCGTTTAAAAAAATCTTCAGACACTAACGATTGCTTCTGCTCACGTATCAATGAGTATTTGACTTCTATTATTTTCCACTTTTAATTTAATTATCGGTAATAAGCTTTTATTTGAATCGTCTTCCATTTCACATTTTATATATTCGCGATGGTGTTCATATCCATTAATTCTTAAGGGCTTACTTGGTTTGTCCTCATTCAAAAATCCTGATTCGACGTAGATGGTCTTGTTTGACTCGTAATTTCTGCATAGATTCGGTTTGTTCTGCTTGGTTGTGCCGTTTGTTCCCTATGTTGTTGTTGGCGTGCATATTGACTTATGTTCCTGTCGTGGTTGGTTTGCTCCGTTTCTCTCCTTGGCGTGTTTCCTGTATTCCAATTTCGTCTAAAATTATTATTGTACTTATTAAAATTGTTTCTATTAAAATTTCCCCCTATAATTTCCATTATTTCTATGACAATTTGGTGTATTATTTTGAGTGCTCCTTTGCATTCTAACCAGGTTTTCTTGTTGCCTTTGCATCTTATTTTCTACCACATAATCTTGTCTCAATTCACCACAACGTTGTAAATATTCTAGGAATATGTCTCTATCCACTATATTTTGAATCATAATATAATGTCTTACTTCCTCTCCAAAATGTCCTGTTAAGTACTTTATAATTTGTCTTTCTTCCAATGGAGGGTCTAGTTGCTTTGCTACACTAAATTTTTGTATGACATATAACTCTCGTGTCATTCCTAAGTTCTGATTATATTTTCCCATAATTAAATTATCTCTCGCTTTGTACTGCTGGTTGTCCCCCCAAAAGTGTCTTAAAAATCTAACTTTAAATTCCTGAAATGTTCCTATCTCATTTTTTTTCAAGTCAAACCAAATTTCCGCGCCTCCTTTCAACATTGACCTAACGAAGTTTAAATTGACGATAGTGAAACTAGCGGCCAAAAGTAGCGGCCGATTCTAAAAGCAGTGATTGTGAACCAGACACACTCTATAGTATTGTATACTCTAATGTACAAAGACATAACTTTTAACTACGATAGCCATTGAGGCGAGCCTAATTATTGTAGTTATAGTGAAATTCTGCCAATACAACACGATGTCGCTTAAGACACGCTAAATAATGATTCGTAGGGGCACTTATACATTGCTACTCGAGAATGTAGCTTGCATTGTGCGCATTTCAACCAAGTAAAATAATGTTCCAAATGGTTCAGTGTATCCATAAATAATAGCGCAGCTAAATGCTGAGGCGTAGGGATACCGAAAAATTGCCCAGGATGTAGCTTGCATTGTGCGAATTTCAACCAAGTAAGATAATCTTCCAAATGGTACACAGTATCCATAAGTGATAGATCAGCCAAATGCTGAGGCGTAGGGATACCGAATAATGGTCCGCGTGTGTAGCTTGCATTGTGCGAATTTCAACCAAACAAAATAATATTCCAAATGGTTCACCGTATTCATAAATAATAGAGCAGTCAAATGCTGAGGCGTAGGAATACCGAAAAATATCCCGAGGATGTAGCTTGCGTTGTGCGAATTTCAACCAAGTAAAATAACGTCCCTAATGGTACACAATATTCATAAATATTAGAGTGGCCAAATGCTGAGGCGTAGGGATTCCGAGAAATGGTCCGAGGGTGTAGCTTGCATTGAGCAAATTTCAACCAAGCAAAATAATGTTTCAAGTGGTTCACCGTATCCATAAATAATAAAGCAGCCAAATTCTGAGGCGTAGGGATACCGAAAAATATCCCGAGGATGTAGCTTGCGTTGTGCGAGTCTCAACCAAGCAAATAATGTTTCAAGTGGCTCACCGTATCCATAAATAATAGAGCAACCAAATGCTGAGGCGTAGGGATACCGAAAAATACCCCGAAGATGTAGCTTGCGTTGTGCGAATTTCAACCAAATAAAATAACGTTTCTAATGGTACTCAGTATCCATAAATAATAGAGCGGCCAAATGCTGAGGCGTAGGGATCCTGAAAAATTGCCCGAAGATGTAGCTTGCGTTGTGCGAATTTCAACCAAGTAAAATAATGTTCCTAATGGTTCAATGTATCCATAAATAATAGCGCAGCTAAATGCTGCGGCGTAGGGATACCGAAAAATACCCCGAAGATGTAGCTTGCGTTGTGCGAATTTCAACCAAGTAAAATAACGTTCCTAATGGTACACAGTATCCATAAGTGATAGATCAGCCAAATGCTGAGGCGTAGGGATACCGAATAATGGTCCGCGGGTGTAGCTTGCATTGTGCGAATTTCAACCAAACAAAATAATGTTTCAAATGGTTCACCGTATCCATAAATGATAGAGCAGCCAAATGCTAAGGCGTAGGGATACCGAAAAATATCCCGAGGATGTAGCTTGCGTTGTGCGAATTTCAACCAAGTAAAATAACGTTCCTAATGGTACACAGTTTCCATAAATAATAGAGCGGCCTAATGCTGAGGCGTAGGGATCCCTAAAAATTGCCCGAAGATGTAGCTTGCGTTGTGCGCATTTCAACCAAGTAAAATAATGTTCTAAATAGTTCAGTGTATCCATAAATAATAGCGCAGCTAAATGCTGAGGCGTAGGGATACCGAAAAATATCCCGAGGATGTAGCTTACGTTGTGCAAATTTCAACTAAGTAAGATAATGTTCCAAATGGTACACAGTATCCATAAAAAATAGAGCGGCCAAATGCTATGGCGTAGGGATCCCGAAAAACTTCCCGAAGATGTAGCTTGCGTTGTGCGCATTTCAACCAAGTAAAATAATGTTCCTAATGGTTCAGTGTATCCATTAATAATAACGCAGCTAAATGCTGAGGCGTAGGGATACCGAAAAATATCCCGAGGATGTAGCTTGCGTTGTGCGAATTTCAACTAAGTAAGATAATGTTCCAAATGATACACAGTATCCATAAGTGATAGATCAGCCAAATGCTGAGGCGTAGGGATACCGAATAATGGTCCGCGGGTGTAGCTTGCATTGTGCGAATTTCAACCAAACAAAATAATGTTCCAAATGGTTCACCGTATCCATAAATAATAGAGCAGCCAAATGCTAAGGCGTAGGGATACCGAAAACTATCTCGAGGATGTAGCTTGCGTTGTGCGATTTCCAACCAAGTAAAATAACGTTCCCAATGGTACACAGTATCCATAAATAATAGAACGGCCAAATGCTGAGGCGTGGGGTTACCGAAAAATACCCCGAAGATGTAGCTTGCGTTGTGCGAATTTCAACCAAGTAAAATAACGTTCCAAATGGTTCAGTGTATCCATAAATAATAGCGCAGCTAAATGCTGAGGCGTAGGGATACCGAAAAATTGCCCAGGATATAGCTTGCATTGTGCGAATTTCAACCAAGTAAGATAATGTTCCAAATGGTATACAGTATCCATAAGTGATAGATCAGCCAAATGCTGAGGCGTAGGGATACCGAATAATGGTCCGCGTGTGTAGCTTGCATTGTGCGAATTTCAACCAAACAAAATAATATTTCAAATGGTTCACCGTATTCATAAATAATAGAGCAGTCAAATGCTGAGGCGTAGGAATACCGAAAATATCCGAGGATGTAGCTTGCGTTGTGCGAATTTCAACCAAGTAAAATAACGTCCCTAATGGTACACAATATTCATAAATATTAGAGTGGCCAAATGCTGAGGCGTAGGGATTCCGAGAAATGGTCCGAGAGTGTAGCTTGCATTGAGCAAATTTCAACCAAGCAAAATAATGTTTCAAGTGGTTCACCGTATCCATAAATAATAAAGCAGCCTAATTCTGAGGCGTAGGGATACCGAAAAATATCCCGAGGATGTAGCTTGCGTTGTGCGAGTCTCAACCAAGCAAATAATGTTTCAAGTGGCTCACCGTATCCATAAATAATAGAGCAACCAAATGCTGAGGTGTAGGGATACCGAAAAATACCCCGAAGATGTAGCTTGCGTTGTGCGAATTTCAACCAAATAAAATAACGTTTCTAATGGTACTCAGTATCCATAAATAATAGAGCGGCCAAATGCTGAGGCGTAGGGATCCTGAAAAATTGCCCGAAGATGTAGCTTGCGTTGTGCGAATTTCAACCAAGTAAAATAATGTTCCTAATTCCGAATTTCACCAAATGATACTTAGTATCCATAAGTGATAGATCAGCCAAATGCTGAGGCGTAGGGATACCGAATAATGGTCCGCGGGTGTAGCTTGCATTGTGCGAATTTCAACCAAACAAAATAATGTTCCAAATGGTTCATCGTATCCATAAATAATAGAGCAGCCAAATGCTAAGGCGTAGGGATACCGAAAACTATCTCGAGGATGTAGCTTGCGTTGTGCAAATTCCAACCAAGTAAAATAACGTTCCCAATGGTACACAGTATCCATAAATAATAGAGCGGCCAAATGCTGACGCGTAGGGTTACCGAAAAATACCCCGAAGATGTAGCTTGCGTTGTGCGCATTTCAACCAAGTAAAATAATGTCCCTAATGGTTCAGTGTATCTATAAATAATAACGCAGCTAAATGCTGAGGCGTAGGGATACCGAAAAATATGCCGAGGATGTAGCTAGCGTTGTGCGAATTTCAACTAAGTAAGATAATGTTCCAAATGATACACAGTATCCATAAGTGATAGATCAACCAAATGCTGAGGCGTAGGGATACCGAATAATGGTCCGCGGGTGTAGCTTGCATTGTGCGAATTTCAACCAAACAAAATAATGTTCCAAATGGTTCACCGTATCCATAAATAATAAAGCAGCCAAATGCTAAGGCGTAGGGATACCGAAAACTATCTCGAGGATGTAATTTGCGTTGTGCGAATTCCAACCAAGTAAAATAACGTTCCCAATGGTACACAGTATCCATAAATAATAGAGCGGCCAAATGCTGAGGCGTAGGGATACCGAAAAATATCCCGAGGATGTAGCTTGCCTTGTGCGAGTTTCAACCAAGCAAATAATGTTTCAAGTGGCTCACCGTATCCATAAATAATAGAGCAGCCAAATGCTGAGGCGTAGGGATACCGAAAAATACCCCGAAGATGTAGCTTGCGTTGTGCGAATTTCAACCAAATAAAATAACGTTTCTAATGGTACTCAGTATCCATAAATAATAGAGCGGCCAAATGCTGAGGCGTAGGGATCCATAAAATTGCCCGAAGATGTAGCTTGCGTTGTGCGAATTTCAACCAAGTAAAATAATGTTCCTAATGGTTCAATGTATCCATAAATAATAGCGCAGCTAAATGCTGAGGCGTAGGGATACCGAAAAATATGCCGAGGTGTAGTAGCTAGCGTTGTGCGAATTTCAACTAAGTAAGATAATGTTCCAAATGATACACAGTATCCATAAGTGATAGATCAACCAAATGCTGAGGCGTAGGGATACCGAATAATGGTCCGCGGGTGTAGCTTGCATTGTGCGAATTTCAACCAAACAAAATAATGTTCCAAATGGTTCACCGTATCCATAAATAATAAAGCAGCCAAATGCTAAGGCGTAGGGATACCGAAAACTATCTCGAGGATGTAATTTGCGTTGTGCGAATTCCAACCAAGTAAAATAACGTTTCCAATGGTACACAGTATCCATAAATAATAGAGCGGCCAAATGCTGAGGCGTAGGGTTACCGAAAAATACCCCGAAGATGTAGCTTGCGTTGTGCGAATTTCAACCAAGTAAAATAACGTTCCTAATGGTACACAGTATCCATAAATAATAGAGCGGCCAAATGCGGAGGCTTAGGGATCCCGAAAAATTGCCCGAAGATGTAGCTTGCGTTGTGCGCATTTCAACCAAGTAAAATAATATTCCAAATGGTTCAGTGTATCCATAAATAATAGCGCAACTAAATTCAGAGACGTAGGAATACCGAAAAATAACCCGAGGATGTAGCTTGCCTTGTGCGAATCTCAACTAAGTAAGATAATGTTCCAAATGGTACACAGTATCCATAAATAATAGAGCGGCCAAATGCTGAGGCGTAGGGATACCGAAAAATTGCCCGAAGATGTAGCTTGCGTTGTGCGAATTTCAACCAAGTAAAATAATGTTCCTAATGGTTCAATGTATCCATAAATAATAGCGCAGCTAAATGCTGAGGCGTAGGGATACCGAAAAATACCCCGAAGATGTAGCTTGCGTTGTGCGAATTTCAACCAAGTAAAATAACGTTCCTAATGGTACACAGTATCCATAAATAATAGAGCGGCCAAATGCGGAGGCTTAGGGATCCCGAAAAATTGCCCGAAGATGTAGCTTGCGTTGTGCGCATTTCAACCAAGTAAAATAATGTTCCTAATTCCGAATTTCACCAAATGATACTCAGTATCCATAAGTGATAGATCAGCCAAATGCTGAGGCGTAGGGATACCGAATAATGGTCCGCGGGTGTAGCTTGCATTGAGCGAATTTCAACCAAACAAAATAATGTTCCAAATGGTTCACCGTATCCATAAATAATAGAGCAGCCAAATGCTAAGGCGTAGGGATACCGAAAACTATCTCGAGGATGTAGCTTGCGTTGTGCGATTTCCAACCAAGTAAAATAACGTTCCCAATGGTACACAGTATCCATAAATAATAGAACGGCCAAATGCTGAGGCGTGGGGTTACCGAAAATACCCCGAAGATGTAGCTTGCGTTGTGCGAATTTCAACCAAGTAAAATAACGTTCCAAATGGTTCAGTGTATCCATAAATAATAGCGCAGCTAAATGCTGAGGCGTAGGGATACCGAAAAATTGCCCAGGATATAGCTTGCATTGTGCGAATTTCAACCAAGTAAGATAATGTTCCAAATGGTATACAGTATCCATAAGTGATAGATCAGCCAAATGCTGAGGCGTAGGGATACCGAATAATGGTCCGCGTGTGTAGCTTGCATTGTGCGAATTTCAACCAAACAAAATAATATTTCAAATGGTTCACCGTATTCATAAATAATAGAGCAGTCAAATGCTGAGGCGTAGGAATACCGAAAAATATCCCGAGGATGTAGCTTGCGTTGTGCGAATTTCAACCAAGTAAAATAACGTCCCTAATGGTACACAATATTCATAAATATTAGAGTGGCCAAATGCTGAGGCGTAGGGATTCCGAGAAATGGTCCGAGAGTGTAGCTTGCATTGAGCAAATTTCAACCAAGCAAAATAATGTTTCAAGTGGTTCACCGTATCCATAAATAATAAAGCAGCCAAATTCTGAGGCGTAGGGATACCGAAAAATATCCCGAGGATGTAGCTTGCGTTCTGCGAGCTTCAACCAAGCAAATAATGTTTCAAGTGGTTCGCCGTATCCATAAATAATAGAGCAGCCAAATGCTGAGGCGTAGGGTTACCGAAAAATACCCCGAAGATGTAGCTTGCGTTGTGCGAATTTCAACCAAGTAAAATAACGTTCCTAATGGTACACAGTATCCATAAATAATAGAGCGGCCAAATGCGGAGGCTTAGGGATCCCGAAAAAATTGCCCGAAGATGTAGCTTGCGTTGTGCATTTCAACCAAGTAAAATAATATTCCAAATGGTTCAGTGTATCCATAAATAATAGCGCAACTTAATTCTGAGACGTAGGAATACCGAAAAATAACCCGAGGATGTAGCTTGCCTTGTGCGAATCTCAACTAAGTAAGATAATGTTCCAAATGGTACACAGTATCCATAAATAATAGAGCGGCCAAATGCTGAGGCGTAGGGATACCGAAAAATTGCCCGAAGATGTAGCTTGCGTTGTGCGAATTTCAACCAAGTAAAATAATGTTCCTAATGGTTCAATGTATCCATAAATAATAGCGCAGCTAAATGCTGAGGCGTAGGGATACCGAAAAATACCCCGAAGTTGTAGCTTGCGTTGTGCGAATTTCAACCAAGTAAAATAACGTTCCTAATGGTACACAGTATCCATAAATAATAGAGCGGCCAAATGCGGAGGCTTAGGGATCCCGAAAAATTGCCCGAAGATGTAGCTTGCGTTGTGCGCATTTCAACCAAGTAAAATAATATTCCAAATGGTTCAGTGTATCCATAAATAATAGCGCAACTAAATTCTGAGACGTAGGAATACCGAGAAATATCCCGAGGATGTAGCTTGCCTTGTGCGAATCTCAACTAAGTAAGATAATGTTCCAAATGGTACACAGTATCCATAAATAATAGAGCGGCCAAATGCTGAGGCGTAGGGATACCGAAAAATTGCCCGAGGATGTAGCTTGCGTTGTGCGAATTTCAACCAAGTAAAATAATGTTCCTAATGGTTCAATGTATCCATAAATAATAGCGCAGCTAAATGCTGAGGCGTAGGGATACCGAATAATGGTCCGCGGGTGTAGCTTGCATTGTGCGAATTTCAACCAAACAAAATAATGTTTCAAATGGTTCACCGTATCCATAAATAATAGAGCAGCCAAATGCTGAGGCGTAGGGATACCGAAAAATATCCTGAGGGTGTAGCTTGCGTTGTGCGAATTTCAACCAAGTAAAATAACGTTCCTAATGGTACACAGTTTCCATAAATAATAGAGCGGCCTAATGCTGAGGCGTAGGGATCCGAAAAATTGCCCGAAGATGTAGCTTGCGTTGTGCATTTCAACCAAGTAAAATAATGTTCTAAATAGTTCAGTGTATCCATAAATAATAGCGCAGCTAGATGCTGAGGCGTAGGGATACCGAAAAATATCCCGAGGATGTAGCTAGCGTTGTGCGAATCTCAACTAAGTAAGATAATGTTCCAAATGTTACACAGTATCCATAAGTGATAGATCAGCCAAATGCTGATTCGTAGGGATACCGAATAATGGTCCGCAGGTGTAGCTTGCATTGTGCGAATTTCAACCAAATAAAATAATGTTGCAAATGGTTCACCGTATCCATAAATAATAGAGCAGCCAAATGCTAAGGCGTAGGGATACCGAAAACTATCTCGAGGATGTAGCTTGCGTTGTGCGAATTCAACCAAGTAAAATAACGTTCCCAATGGTACACAGTATCCATAAATAATAGAGCAGCCAAATGCTGAGGCGTAGGGTTACCGAAAATACCCCGAAGATGTAGCTTGCGTTGTGCGAATTTCAACCAAGTAAAATAACGTTCCTAATGGTACACAGTATCCATAAATAATAGAGCGGCCAAATGCGGAGGCTTAGGGATCCCGAAAATTGCCCGAAGATGTAGCTTGCGTTGTGCGCATTTCAACCAAGTAAAATAATATTCCAAATGGTTCAGTGTATCCATAAATAATAGCGCAACTTAATTCTGAGACGTAGGAATACCGAAAAATAACCCGAGGATGTAGCTTGCCTTGTGCGAATCTCAACTAAGTAAGAGAATGTTCCAAATGGTACACAGTATCCATAAATAATAGAGCGGCCAAATGCTGAGGCGTAGGGATACCGAAAAATTGCCCGAGGATGTAGCATGCGTTGTGCAATTTCAACCAAGTAAAATAATGTTCCTAATGGTTCAATGTATCCATAAATAATAGCGCAGCTAAATGCTGAGGCGTAGGGATACCGAATAATGGTCCGCGGGTGTAGCTTGCATTGTGCGAATTTCAACCAAACAAAATAATGTTTCAAATGGTTCACCGTATCCATAAATAATAGAGCAGCCAAATGCTGAGGCGTAGGGATACCGAAAAATATCCTGAGGGTGTAGCTTGCGTTGTGCGAATTTCAACCAAGTAAAATAACGTTCCTAATGGTACACAGTTTCCATAAATAATAGAGCGGCCTAATGCTGAGGCGTAGGGATCCCTAAAAATTGCCCGAAGATGTAGCTTGCGTTGTGCATTTCAACCAAGTAAAATAATGTTCTAAATAGTTCAGTGTATCCATAAATAATAGCGCAGCTAGATGCTGAGGCGTAGGGATTCGAAAATATCCCGAGGATGTAGCTAGCGTTGTGCGAATCTCAACTAAGTAAGATAATGTTCCAAATGTTACACAGTATCCATAAGTGATAGATCAGCCAAATGCTGATTCGTAGGGATACCGAATAATGGTCCGCGGGTGTAGCTTGCATTGTGCGAATTTCAACCAAATAAAATAATGTTGCAAATGGTTCACCGTATCCATAAATAATAGAGCAGCCAAATGCTAAGGCGTAGGGATACCGAAAACTATCTCGAGGATGTAGCTTGCGTTGTGCGAATTCCAACCAAGTAAAATTACGTTCCCAATGGTACACAGTATCCATAAATAATAGAGCGGCCAAATGCTGAGGCGTAGGGTTACCGAAAAATACCCGAAGATGTAGCTTGCGTTGTGCGAATTTCAACCAAGTAAAATAACGTTCCTAATGGTACACAGTATCCATAAATAATAGAGGCCAAATGCGGAGGCTTAGGGATCCCGAAAAATTGCCCGAAGATGTAGCTTGCGTTGTGCGCATTTCAACCAAGTAAAATAATATTCCAAATGGTTCAGTGTATCCATAAATAATAGCGCAACTTAATTCTGAGACGTAGGAATACCGAAAAATAACCCGAGGATGTAGCTTGCCTTGTGCGAATCTCAACTAAGTAAGATAATGTTCCAAATGGTACACAGTATCCATAAATAATAGAGCGGCCAAATGCTGAGGCGTAGGGATACCGAAAAATTGCCCGAGGATGTAGCTTGCGTTGTGCGAATTTCAACCAAGTAAAATAATGTTCCTAATGGTTCAATGTATCCATAAATAATAGCGCAGCTAAATGCTGAGGCGTAGGGATACCGAATAATCGTCCGCGGGTGTAGCTTGCATTGTGCGAATTTCAACCAAACAAAATAATGTTTCAAATGGTTCACCGTATCCATAAATAATAGAGCAGCCAAATGCTGAGGCGTAGGGATACCGAAAAATATCCTGAGGGTGTAGCTTGCGTTGTGCGAATTTCAACCAAGTAAAATAACGTTCCTAATGGTACACAGTTTCCATAAATAATAGAGCGGCCTAATGCTGAGGCGTAGGGATACCTAAAAATTGCCCGAAGGTTTAGCTTGCGTTGTGCGCATTTCAACCAAGTAAAATAATGTTCTAAATAGTTCAGTGTATCCATAAATAATAGCGCAGCTAAATGCTGAGGCGTAGGGATACCGAAAAATATCCCGAGGATGTAGCTAGCGTTGTGCGAATCTCAACTAAGTAAAATAATGTTCCAAATGATACACAGTATCCATAAGTGATAGATCAGCCAAATGCTGATTCGTAGGGATACCAAATAATGGTCCGCGGGTGTAGCTTGCATTGTGCGAATTTCAACCAAATAAAATAATGTTGCAAATGGTTCACCGTATCCATAAATAATAGAGCAGCCAAATGCTAAGGCGTAGGGATACCGAAAACTATCTCGAGGATGTAGTTTGCGTTGTGCGAATTCAACCAAGTAAAATAACGTTCCCAATGGTACACAGTATCCATAAATAATAGAGCGACCAAATGCTGAGGCGTAGGGTTACCGAAAAATACCCCGAAGATGTAGCTTGCGTTGTGCGCACTTCAACCAAGTAAAATAACGTTCCTAATGGTACACAGTATCCATAAATAATAGAGCGGCCAAATGCGGAGGCGTAGGGATCCCGAAAAATTGCCCGAAGATGTAGCTTGCGTTGTGCGCATTTCAACCAAGTAAAATAATATTACAAATGGTTCAGAGTATCCATAAATAATAGAGCAACAAAATTCTGAGGCGTAGGAATACCGACAACTATCCCGAGGATGTAGCTTGCCGTGTGCGAATCTCAACTAAGTAAAATAATGTTCCAAATGGTACAGTATCCATAAATAATAGAGCAGCCAAATGCTGAGGCGTAGGGATACCGAAAAGTATCCTGAGGGTGTAGCTTGCGTTGTGCGAATTTCAACCAAGTAAAATAACGTTCCTAATGGTACACAGTATCCATAAATAATAGAGCGGCCTAATTCTGAGGCGTAGGGATCCCGAAAAACTTCCCGAAGATGTAGCTTGCGTTGTGCGCATTTCAACCAAGTAAAATAATGTTTCAAATGGTTCACCGTATCCATAAATAATAGAGCAGCCAAATGCTGAGGCGTAGGGATACCGAAAAATATCCTGAGGGTGTAGCTTGCGTTGTGCGAATTTCAACCAAGTAAAATAACGTTCCTAATGGTACACAGTTTCCATAAATAATAGAGCGGCCTAATGCTGAGGCGTAGGGATCCCTAAAAATTGCCCGAAGGTGTAGCTTGCGTTGTGCGCATTTCAACCAAGTAAAATAATGTTCTAAATAGTTCAGTGTATCCATAAATAATAGCGCAGCTAGATGCTGAGGCGTAGGGATACCGAAAAATATCCCGAGGATGTAGCTAGCGTTGTGCGAATCTCAACTAAGTAAGATCATGTTCCAAATGTTACACAGTATCCATAAGTGATAGATCAGCCAAATGCTGATTCGTAGGGATACCGAATAATGGTCCGCGGGTGTAGCTTGCATTGTGCGAATTTCAACCAAATAAAATAATGTTGCAAATGGTTCACCGTATCCATAAATAATAGAGCAGCCAAATGCTAAGGCGTAGGGATACCGAAAACTATCTCGAGGATGTAGCTTGCGTTGTGCGAATTCCAACCAAGTAAAATAACGTTCCCAATGGTACACAGTATCCATAAATAATAGAGCGGCCAAATGCTGAGGCGTAGGGTTACCGAAAAATACCCCGAAGATGTAGCTTGCGTTGTGCGAATTTCAACCAAGTAAAATAACGTTCCTAATGGTACACAGTATCCATAAATAATAGAGCGGCCAAATGCGGAGGCTTAGGGATCCCGAAAAATTGCCCGAAGATGTAGCTTGCGTTGTGCGCATTTCAACCAAGTAAAATAATATTCCAAATGGTTCAGTGTATCCATAAATAATAGCGCAACTTAATTCTGAGACGTAGGAATACCGAAAAATAACCCGAGGATGTAGCTTGCCTTGTGCGAATCTCAACTAAGTAAGATAATGTTCCAAATAATGGTATCCATATCCATAAATAATAGAGCGGCCAAATGCTGAGGCGTAGGGATACCGAAAAATTGCCCGAAGATGTAGCTTGCGTTGTGCGAATTTCAACCAAGTAAAATAATGTTCCTAATGGTTCAATGTATCCATAAATAATAGCGCAGCTAAATGCTGAGGCGTAGGGATACCGAAAAATACCCCGAAGATGTAGCTTGCGTTGTGCGAATTTCAACCAAGTAAAATAACGTTCCTAATGGTACACAGTATCCATAAATAATAGAGCGGCCAAATGCGGAGGCTTAGGGATCCCGAAAAATTGCCCGAAGATGTAGCTTGCGTTGTGCGCATTTCAACCAAGTAAAATAATATTCCAAATGGTTCAGTGTATCCATAAATAATAGCGCAACTAAATTCTGAGACGTAGGAATACCGAGAAATATCCCGAGGATGTAGCTTGCCTTGTGCGAATCTCAACTAAGTAAGATAATGTTCCAAATGGTACACAGTATCTATAAATAATAGAGCGGCCAAATGCTGAGGCGTAGGATACCGAAAAAATTGCCAGAGGATGTAGCTTGCGTTGTGCGAATTTCAACCAAGTAAAATAATGTTCCTAATGGTTCAATGTATCCATAAATAATAGCGCAGCTAAATGCTGAGGCGTAGGGATACCGAATAATGGTCCGCGGGTGTAGCTTGCATTGTGCGAATTTCAACCAAACAAAATAATGTTTCAAATGGTTCACCGTATCCATAAATAATAGAGCAGCCAAATGCTGAGGCGTAGGGATACCGAAAAATATCCTGAGGGTGTAGCTTGCGTTGTGCGAATTTCAACCAAGTAAAATAACGTTCTAATGGTACACAGTTTCCATAAATAATAGAGCGGCCTAATGCTGAGGCGTAGGGATCCCTAAAAATTGCCCGAAGATGTAGCTTGCGTTGTGCGCATTTCAACCAAGTAAAATAATGTTCTAAATAGTTCAGTGTATCCATAAATAATAGCGCAGCTAGATGCTGAGGCGTAGGGATACCGAAAAATATCCCGAGGATGTAGCTAGCGTTGTGCGAATCTCAACTAAGTAAGATAATGTTCCAAATGTTACACAGTATCCATAAGTGATAGATCAGCCAAATGCTGATTCGTAGGGATACCGAATAATGGTCCGCGGGTGTAGCTTGCATTGTGCGAATTTCAACCAAATAAAATAATGTTGCAAATGGTTCACCGTATCCATAAATAATAGAGCAGCCAAATGCTAAGGCGTAGGGATACCGAAAACTATCTCGAGGATGTAGCTTGCGTTGTGCGAATTCCAACCAAGTAAAATAACGTTCCCAATGGTACACAGTATCCATAAATAATAGAGCGGCCAAATGCTGAGGCGTAGGGTTACCGAAAAATACCCCGAAGATGTAGCTTGCGTTGTGCGAATTTCAACCAAGTAAAATAACGTTCCTAATGGTACACAGTATCCATAAATAATAGAGCGGCCAAATGCGGAGGCTTAGGGATCCCGAAAAATTGCCCGAAGATGTAGCTTGCGTTGTGCGCATTTCAACCAAGTAAAATAATATTCCAAATGGTTCAGTGTATCCATAAATAATAGCGCAACTTAATTCTGAGACGTAGGAATACCGAAAAATAACCCGAGGATGTAGCTTGCCTTGTGCGAATCTCAACTAAGTAAGAGAATGTTCCAAATGGTACACAGTATCCATAAATAATAGAGCGGCCAAATGCTGAGGCGTAGGGATACCGAAAAATTGCCCGAGGATGTAGCTTGCGTTGTGCGAATTTCAACCAAGTAAAATAATGTTCCTAATGGTTCAATGTATCCATAAATAATAGCGCAGCTAAATGCTGAGGCGTAGGGATACCGAATAATGGTCCGCGGGTGTAGCTTGCATTGTGCGAATTTCAACCAAACAAAATAATGTTTCAAATGGTTCACCGTATCCATAAATAATAGAGCAGCCAAATGCTGAGGCGTAGGGATACCGAAAAATATCCTGAGGGTGTAGCTTGCGTTGTGCGAATTTCAACCAAGTAAAATAACGTTCCTAATGGTACACAGTTTCCATAAATAATAGAGCGGCCTAATGCTGAGGCGTAGGGATCCCTAAAAATTGCCCGAAGATGTAGCTTGCGTTGTGCGCATTTCAACCAAGTAAAATAATGTTCTAAATAGTTCAGTGTATCCATAAATAATAGCGCAGCTAGATGCTGAGGCGTAGGGATACCGAAAAATATCCCGAGGATGTAGCTAGCGTTGTGCGAATCTCAACTAAGTAAGATAATGTTCCAAATGTTACACAGTATCCATAAGTGATAGATCAGCCAAATGCTGATTCGTAGGGATACCGAATAATGGTCCGCGGGTGTAGCTTGCATTGTGCGAATTTCAACCAAATAAAATAATGTTGCAAATGGTTCACCGTATCCATAAATAATAGAGCAGCCAAATGCTAAGGCGTAGGGATACCGAAAACTATCTCGAGGATGTAGCTTGCGTTGTGCGAATTCCAACCAAGTAAAATTACGTTCCCAATGGTACACAGTATCCATAAATAATAGAGCGGCCAAATGCTGAGGCGTAGGGTTACCGAAAAATACCCCGAAGATGTAGCTTGCGTTGTGCGAATTTCAACCAAGTAAAATAACGTTCCTAATGGTACACAGTATCCATAAATAATAGAGCGGCCAAATGCGGAGGCTTAGGATCCCGAAAATTGCCCGAAGATGTAGCTTGCGTTGTGCGCATTTCAACCAAGTAAAATAATATTCCAAATGGTTCAGTGTATCCATAAATAATAGCGCAACTTAATTCTGAGACGTAGGAATACCGAAAAATAACCCGAGGATGTAGCTTGCCTTGTGCGAATCTCAACTAAGTAAGATAATGTTCCAAATGGTACACAGTATCCATAAATAATAGAGCGGCCAAATGTTGAGGCGTAGGGATACCGAAAAATTGCCCGAGGATGTAGCTTGCGTTGTGCGAATTTCAACCAAGTAAAATAATGTTCCTAATGGTTCAATGTATCCATAAATAATAGCGCAGCTAAATGCTGAGGCGTAGGGATACCGAATAATCGTCCGCGGGTGTAGCTTGCATTGTGCGAATTTCAACCAAACAAAATAATGTTTCAAATGGTTCACCGTATCCATAAATAATAGAGCAGCCAAATGCTGAGGCGTAGGGATACCGAAAATATCCTGAGGTGTAGCTTGCGTTGTGCGAATTTCAACCAAGTAAAATAACGTTCCTAATGGTACACAGTTTCCATAAATAATAGAGCGGCCTAATGCTGAGGCGTAGGGATACCTAAAAATTGCCCGAAGGTTTAGCTTGCGTTGTGCGCATTTCAACCAAGTAAAATAATGTTCTAAATAGTTCAGTGTATCCATAAATAATAGCGCAGCTAAATGCTGAGGCGTAGGGATACCGAAAAATATCCCGAGGATGTAGCTAGCGTTGTGCGAATCTCAACTAAGTAAAATAATGTTCCAAATGATACACAGTATCCATAAGTGATAGATCAGCCAAATGCTGATTCGTAGGGATACCAAATAATGGTCCGCGGGTGTAGCTTGCATTGTGCGAATTTCAACCAAATAAAATAATGTTGCAAATGGTTCACCGTATCCATAAATAATAGAGCAGCCAAATGCTAAGGCGTAGGGATACCGAAAACTATCTCGAGGATGTAGTTTGCGTTGTGCGAATTCCAACCAAGTAAAATAACGTTCCCAATGGTACACAGTATCCATAAATAATAGAGCGACCAAATGCTGAGGCGTAGGGTTACCGAAAAATACCCCGAAGATGTAGCTTGCGTTGTGCGCACTTCAACCAAGTAAAATAACGTTCCTAATGGTACACAGTATCCATAAATAATAGAGCGGCCAAATGCGGAGGCGTAGGGATCCCGAAAAATTGCCCGAAGATGTAGCTTGCGTTGTGCGCATTTCAACCAAGTAAAATAATATTCCAAATGGTTCAGTGTATCCATAAATAATAGCGCAACTAAATTCTGAGGCGTAGGAATACCGAAAAATATCCCGAGGATGTAGCTTGCCTTGTGCGAATCTCAACTAAGTAAAATAATGTTCCAAATGGTACACAGTATCCATAAATAATAGAGCAGCCAAATGCTGAGGCGTAGGGATACCGAAAAGTATCCTGAGGGTGTAGCTTGCGTTGTGCGAATTTCAACCAAGTAAAATAACGTTCCTAATGGTACACAGTATCCATAAATAATAGAGCGGCCTAATTCTGAGGCGTAGGGATCCCGAAAAACTTCCCGAAGATGTAGCTTGCGTTGTGCGCATTTCAACCAAGTAAAATAATGTTGCTAATGGTTCAGTGTATCCATAAATAATAACGCAGCTAAATGCTGAGGCGTAGGGATACCGAAAAATATCCCGAGGATGTAGCTTGCGTTGTGCGAATTTCAACTAAGTAAGATAATGTTCCAAATGATACACAGTATCCATAAGTGATAGATCAGCCAAATGCTGAGGCGTAGGGATACCGAATAATGGTCCGCGGGTGTAGCTTGCATTGTGCGAATTTCAACCAAACAAAATAATGTTTCAAATGGTTCACCGTATCCATAAATAATAGAGCAGCCAAATGCTGAGGCGTAGGGATACCGAAAAATATCCTGAGGGTGTAGCTTGGTTGGCGAATTTCAACCAAGTAAAATAAGTTCCAAATGGTCACAGTTTCCATAAATAATAGAGCGGCCAAATGCTGAGGCGTAGGGATCCCAAAATTCCCGAAGATGTAGCTTGCGTTGTGCGAATTTCAACCAAGTAAAATAATGTTCTAAATGTTCAGGTATCCATAAATAATAGGCAGCAATGCTGAGGCGTAGGGATCCGAAAAATATCCCGAGGATGTAGCTCGTTGTGCGAATTCAACAAGTAAATAATGTTCCAAATGTTACAGTATCCATAATATAGACAGCCAAATGCTGACGTAGGGATACCGAAAATTCCCGGGGTAGCTTGCTTGTGCGAATTTCAACCAAATAAAATAATGTTCAAATGGTTCACCGTATCCATAAATAATAGAGCAGCCAAATGCTAAGGCGTAGGGATACCGAAAATATCCGAGGATGTAGCTTGGTTGTGCGAATTCAACCAAGTAAAATAAGTTCCAATGGTCACAGTATCCATAAATAATAGAGCGGCCAAATGCTGAGGCGTAGGGTTACCGAAAAATACCCCGAAGATGTAGCTTGCGTTGTGCGAATTTCAACCAAGTAAAATAAGTTCCAATGGTACACAGTTTCCATAAATAATAGAGCGGCCTAATGCTGAGGCGTAGGGATACCTAAAATTGCCCGAAGGTTTAGCTTGCGTTGGCGCATTTCAACCAAGTAAAATAATGTTCAAATAGTTCAGTGTATCCATAAAAATAGGCAGCAAATGCTGAGGCGTAGGGATACCGAAAAATATCCCGAGGATGTAGCTGCGTTGTGCGAATTCAACTAAGTAAAATAATGTTCCAAATGATACACAGTATCCATAATGATAGATCAGCCAAATGCTGATTCGTAGGGATACCAAATAATTCCCGGGGTGTAGCTTGCATTGTGCGAATTTCAACCAAATAAAATAATGTTGCAAATGGTTCACCGTATCCATAAATAATAGAGCAGCCAAATGCTAAGGCGTAGGGATACCGAAAACTATCTCGAGGATGTAGTTTGCGTTGTGCGAATTCAACCAAGTAAAATAACGTTCCCAATGGTACACAGTATCCATAAATAATAGAGCGACCAAATGCTGAGGCGTAGGGTTACCGAAAAATACCCCGAAGATGTAGCTTGCGTTGTGCGCATTCAACCAAGTAAAATAACGTTCCAATGGTACACAGTATCCATAAATAATAGAGCGGCCAAATGCGGAGGCGTAGGGATCCCGAAAATTGCCCGAAGATGTAGCTTGCGTTGTGCGCATTTCAACCAAGTAAAATAATATTCCAAATGGTTCAGTGTATCCATAAATAATAGCGCAACTAAATTCTGAGGCGTAGGAATACCGAAAAATATCCCGAGGATGTAGCTTGCCTTGTGCGAATTCAACTAAGTAAAATAATGTTCCAAATGGTACACAGTATCCATAAATAAAGAGCAGCCAAATGCTGAGGCGTAGGGATACCGAAAAGTATCCTGAGGGTGTAGCTTGGTTGGCGAATTTCAACCAAGTAAAATAACGTTCCTAATGGTACACAGTATCCATAAATAATAGAGCGGCCTAATTCTGAGGCGTAGGGATCCCGAAAAACTTCCCGAAGATGTAGCTTGCGTTGTGCGCATTTCAACCAAGTAAAATAATGTTGCTAATGGTTCAGTGTATCCATAAATAATAACGCAGCTAAATGCTGAGGCGTAGGGATACCGAAAAATATCCCGAGGATGTAGCTTGCGTTGTGCGAATTTCAACTAAGTAAGATAATGTTCCAAATGATACACAGTATCCATAAGTGATAGATCAGCCAAATGCTGAGGCGTAGGGATACCGAATAATGGTCCGCGGGTGTAGCTTGCATTGTGCGAATTTCAACCACACAAAATAATGTTCCAAATGGTTCACCGTATCCATAAATAATAGAGCAGCCAAATGCTAAGGCGTAGGGATATCGAAAACTATCTGGAGGATGTAGTTTGCGTTGTGCGAATTCCAACCAAGTATAATAACTTTCCCAATGGTACACAGTATCCATAAATAATAGAGCGGCCAAATGCTGAGGCGTAGGGTTACCGAAAAATACCCCGAAGATGTAGCTTGTGTTGTGCGAATTTCTACCTAGTAAAATAACGTTCCTAATGGTACACAGTATCCATAAATAATAGAGCGGCCAAATGCGGAGGCGTAGGGATCCCGAAAAATTGCCCGAAGATGTCGCTTGCGTTGTGCGCATTTCAACCAAGTAAAATAATATTCCAAATGGTTCAGTGTATCCATAAATAATAGCGCAACTAAATTCTGAGGCGTAGGAATACCGAAAAATATCCCGAGGATGTAGCTTGCCTTGTGCGAATCTCAACTAAGTAAGATAATGTTCCAAATGGTACACAGTATCCATAAATAAAAGAGCGGCCAAATGCTGAGGCGTAGGGATACCGAAAAATTGCCCGAGGATGTAGCTTGCGTTGTGCGAAATTCAACCAAGTAAAATAATGGTCCTAATGGTTCAATGTATCCACTAATAATAGCGCAGTTAAATGCTGAGGCGTAGGGATACCGAAAAATACCCCGAAGATGTAGCTTGCGTTGTGCGAATTTCAACCATGTAAAATAACGTTCCTAATGGTACACAGTATCCATAAGTGATAGATGAGCCAAATGCTGAGGCGTAGGGTTACCAAATAATGGTCCGCGGGTGTAGCTTGCATTGTGCGAATTTCAACCAAACAAAATAATGTTTCAAATGGTTCACCGTATCCATAAATAATAGAGCAGCCAAATGCTGAGGCGTAGGGATACCGAAAAATATCCTGAGGGTGTAGCTTGCGTTGTGCGAATTTCAACCAAGTAAAATAACGTTCCTAATGGTACACAGTATCCATAAATAATAGAGCGGCCTAATTCTGAGGCGTAGGGATCCCGAAAAACTTCCCGAAGATGTAGCTTGCGTTGTGCGCATTTCAACCAAGTAAAATAATGTTGCTAATGGTTCAGTGTATCCATAAATAATAACGCAGCTAAATGCTGAGGCGTAGGGATACCGAAAAATATCCCGAGGATGTAGCTTGCGTTGTGCGAATTTCAACTAAGTAAGATAATGTTCCAAATGATACACAGTATCCATAAGTGATAGATCAGCCAAATGCTGAGGCGTAGGGATACCGAATAATGGTCCGCGGGTGTAGCTTGCATTGTGCGAATTTCAACCAAACAAAATAATGTTCCAAATGGTTCACCGTATCCATAAATAATAGAGCAGCCAAATGCTAAGGCGTAGGGATATCGAAAACTATCTGGAGGATGTAGTTTGCGTTGTGCGAATTCCAACCAAGTAAAATAACGTTCCCAATGGTACACAGTATCCATAAATAATAGAGCGGCCAAATGCTGAGGCGTAGGGTTACCGAAAAATACCCCGAAGATGTAGCTTGTGTTGTGCGAATTTCAACCAAGTAAAATAACGTTCCTAATGGTACACAGTATCCATAAATAATAAAGCGGCCAAATGCGGAGGCGTAGGGATCCCGAAAAATTGCCCGAAGATGTCGCTTGCGTTGTGCGCATTTCAACCAATTGAAATAATATTCCAAATGGTTCAGTGTATCCATAAATAATAGCGCAACTAAATTCTGAGGCGTAGGAATACCGAAAAATATCCCGAGGATGTAGCTTGCCTTGTGAGAATCTCAACTAAGTAAGATAATGTTCCAAATGGTACACAGTATCCATAAATAAAAGAGCGGCCAAATGCTGAGGCGTAGGGATACCGAAAAATTGCCCGAGGATGTAGCTTGCGTTGTGCGAATTTCAACCAAGTAAAATAATGGTCCTAATGGTTCAATGTATCCCTAAATAATAGCGCAGTTAAATGCTGAGGCGTAGGGATACCGAAAAATACCCCGAAGATGTAGCTTGCGTTGTGCGAGTTTCAACCAAGTAAAATAACGTTCCTAATGGTACACAGTATCCATAAGTGATAGATCAGCCAAATGCTGAGGCGTAGGAATACCGAATAATGGTCCGCGGGTGTAGCTTGCATTGTACGAATTTCAACCAAACAAAATAATGTTTCAAATGGTTCACCGTATCTATAAATAATAGAGCAGCCAAATGCTGAGGCGTAGGGATACCGAAAAATATCCTGAGGGTGTAGCTTGCGTTGTGCGAATTTCAACCAAGTAAAATAACGTTCCTAATGGTACACAGTATCCATAAATAATAGAGCGGCCTAATGCTGAGGCGTAGGGATCCCGAAAAACTTCCCGAAGATGTAGCTTGCGTTGTGCGCATTTCAACCAAGTAAAATAATGTTGCTAATGGTTCAGTGTATCCATAAATAATAGAGCAGTTAAATGCTGAGGCGTAGGGATACCGAAAAATATCCCGAGGATGTAGCTTGCGTTGTGCGAATTTCAACTAAGTAAGATAATGTTCCAAATGGTACACAGTATCCATAAATAATAGAGCGGCCAAATGCTGAGGCGTAAGGATCCCGAAAAATTGCCCGAAGATGTAGCTTGCGTTGTGCGCATTTCAACCAAGTAAAATAATGTTCCTAATGGTTCAGTGTATCCATAAATAATAGCGCAGCTAAATGCTGAGGCGTAGGGATACCGAAAAATATCCCGAGGATGTAGCTAGCGTTGTGCGAATTTCAACTAAGTAAGATAATGTTCCAAATAATACACAGTATCCATAAGTGATAGATCAGCCAAATGCTGAGGCGTAGGGGTACCGAATAATGGTCCGCGGGTGTAGCTTGCATTGTGCGAATTTCAACCAAACAAAATAATGTTCCAAATGGTTCACCGTATCCATAAATAATAGAGCAGCCAAATGCTGAGGCGTAGGGATACCGAAAAATATCCTGAGGGTGTAGCTTGCGTTCTGCGAATTTCAACCAAGTAAAATAACGTTCCTAATGATACACGGTATGCATAAATAATAGAGCGGCCAAATGCTGAGGCGTAGGGTTCCCGAAAAATTGCCCGAAGATGCAGCTTGCGTTGTGCGAATTTCAACCAAGTAAAATAATGTTCCTAATGGTACACAATACCCATAAATAATAAAGCGGCCAGATGCTGAGGCGTAGGGTTCCCGAAAAATTGCCCGAAGATGTAGCTTGCGCTGTGCGAATTTCAACCAAGTAAAATAATCTTCCTAATGGTACACAATACCCATAAATAATAAAGCGGCCAGATGCTGAGGCGTAGAGATTCCGAAAAATTGCCCGAGGATGTAGCTTGCGTTGTGCGAGATTCAACCAAGCAAAGTAATTTTTCAAGTGGTTCACCGTATCCATAAATAATAGAGCAGCCAAATGCTGAGGCGTAGGGATACCGAAAAATATCTCGAGGATGTAGCTTGCGTTGTGAGAATTTCAACCAAGTAAAATAACGTTCCTAATGGTACACAGTATCCATAAATAATAGAGCAGCCAAATGCTGAGGCGTAGGGATACCGAAAAATATCCCAAGGATGTAGCCTGCGTTGTGCGAATTTCAATCAAGTAAAATAACGTTCCTAATGGTACACAGTATCGATAAATAATAGAGCGGCCAAATGCTGAGGCGTAGGGATTTCGAGAAATGGTTCGAGGGTGTAGCTTGCATTGAGCGAATTTCAACCAAGCAAAATAATGTTTCAAGTGGTTCACCGTATCCATAAATAATAGAGCAGCCAAATGCTGAGGCGTAGGGATACCGAAAAATATCACGAGGATGTAGCTTGCGTTGTGCGAGTTTCAACCAAGCAAAATAATTTTTCAAGTGGTGCACTGTATCCATAAATAATAGAGCAGCCAAATGCTGAGGCGTAGGGATACCGAAAAATATCCCGAGGATGTAGGTTGCGTTGTGCGAATTTCAACCAAGTAAAATAACGTTTCTAATAGTACACAGTATCCACAAATAATAGAGCAGACTTATTATTTAAATATGCCTTTAGAGCATTTATTCAGACGGACCCCTTTTTGGATCTTTATTCGAATACATTTACTTGCATCTTTATTTTAAGACGTTTTGTTGGATGTTTATTCGAAGCCTTAAATTTGTTAAATATTTAAATTAAAATACAAATAATAGTTTATCTTACGTTTTACGGGTAAAACGGCATATTCTTCGTTGCACATATTGGCACTTTCAATGTTTCACTCTTAGTAAATTATTTACTTTCGCTAATTGTTACTGGTACGTAATTTTCACTTTAAATCGACGTGACTCGTGCCTTGTTGAAGATATACTGTCTATCTTCGAGTTTTCCATTGTATTTATAAGTTCCACCTTCCAGCGTTTTTAATTGGCGCGCATCGCGTGTTTATTGATAAACGCTTGTAATTTCCGCCTATATTTGTAGAACCTTAATATTTCTCAAGGACCCTGGTTTCAATTGTTGTACTTTCATTTAATCTCGCACGTCGACATTCAATATATCATAGCATCTTCTTAGAAATTCCAAATATCCATTGCAATTCTGTCACGTATTTCATATTTGTGTTGTTTATAGTCCAAGGCTTATCGAACCGCCTGCTAGCTATTGTTTGTTATTTGAAATATGTTGGATTTTCATGTAAATATAATATTCATAGTCACGTATTCATTTTCTAATAATGACGTATTAGAATGCGTTTACTTATTCATGCGTTCACATTTTTGATGATATTCTTAAATAGCTAGGATCCCAAGTTATTTATCTTTCCCGATAATGTGTTTATATTGATGCAGTTTGTTGCATTTAGTAGAACCTTAACTTTTACTCGTTTCTATTTATTTCTGGACTTATAAATTTAACTTAAAACATATTATACGACGTTCACATTCTTATTTTAGTTAAATATTATCTAATTGTTGAAAATGAGCTTCTTTCTTATGCATTAAATTAAATATCATTTATATACAATGTGATCGCTCTTGATCTTTTGTAAAATCGTCGATTTACTCCTATAATTGGTGGAATTATTTATTTTTCTTAACGCTAAAATTATTTACATTTATTCTACGACCCCCATGACTTAATCTACCCTTAAACTATCCTTTTAACATAGCAATATATATATATATATATATATATATATATATATATAACACACACACACACACATATATATATATATATATATACATATATATTATCCCTATAGTAGGGGATAAAGAATACTACTATAGTAAGCCTGCTTATCGTAAAAGGCGATTAAAAGGCGCAGCAAGGGGCAGCAGCCTTGCTGGCTAAATGATATTGGAGGAGGGTCGGTTGGTCTCGGGCGATCCTCAATATTTACAAGCTTGTTGGGGGTTGGCCGTGACGGATACGGCTTTTTGCTAAAATCTTTAAAAACTGCGTTGTGGAAAGATATGGGAGCCTACCACAATATTTCCCAGGTGTGCGTGGCCTAAAAAACGAAATACATATGATGGAGAGCTCACAAGTAAAATTCTTGTCCGGAGGTAAAATACTCCCTCATTCGGATCTCCGGGAGGGAGTACTTGGGGCTCGTCATCGTAAGAAAATAAAACAACAGTTCGATTTAGTGATAGGGACTTGGAATGTAAGGTCATTACTTAGAGTAGATAAGTTAACGAATTTATTAGTCGAAATGAGAAAGGGAAAGCTGGACATTTTAGGTATTAGTGAGGTGAGATGACCAGATAGGAATGACTTTTGGAAAGATAATTATAGAATAATTACAACTTCTTCAACTAATGGACAGGCAGGCGTAGGAATAGTGTTAGGTAAAAGATTAGGGCATAAAGTTAAAGAGTACTTACAATTTAGTGATAGAATAATTATGGTTAGATTGAGTACAAAACCAACAGACACTGTTTTAATACAGGTTTACATGCCAACAACTCAGTACGAGGATGAGGAAGTAGAAAAGGTATACGAGGATATAAATAGTATAGTGAGAAAAGTAAAAGGAGATGAGAATTTAATAGTTATGGGCGATTTTAATGCGTCAGTGGGAGAAGGTAGTGAGGGAAAAATGGTAGGAAAATTTGGGTATGGCAGACGAAATGATAGAGGAGAAAGATTAGTTGAGTTTTGCCAGGAACATAGATTAGTAACTGTAAACACCCTATTCGAACAACATGTTAGGAGAAGATATACCTGGAAAGCGCCAGGTGATAGGGCTAGATACCAAATAGATTATATTTTAGTTAAACAAAGATTTAGAAACCAAGTTAAAACTGTCGTAGTTATCCAGGGGCTGACATAGATAGCGATCATAACTTAGTTAAAATGAAGTGTAAACTAAAATTCAAAAAATTGAGAAAGGTTAAAAGAGAGGGATGGGATCTAGATAAGCTTAATGATAGTAGGGTAAAAGAGGAATATAAACAAGTATTAGATATTAAGAGCAAAGAGATAGCTGTAGGAGGAACGTAGAAAATAGATGGAAAGAAATAAAACTGACTGTACATGATACAGCAACACAGACTATAGGTAAGAAAAAAATAGAAGCGAGAAAACCGTGGGTAACAAAGGAGATATTAGATTTAATAGAGAATAGAAGAAAGCTTAAACCTTTCAGAGAAGTGGATAGTGAAAGTAAGCAAAAATATAATACAGTTAGAAATAAGATAGTACATGAGTGTAGAAAAGCTAGAAATAAATGGATGGAGGAGAATTGTAAGGGAATACAAGATGATTTGAGAATAGGTAAGACAGACAGGGCTTACAGGGCAGTTAAAAAGTTTTTTGGGGAAGATAGGAAAAAATATAATGGTATTAGAGACGAGAATAATGAGCTTCTAATAAATAAAGTTGAGATAGCAGATAGATGGAAAAGATATTTAGAAGATTTATATAAGGGAGACGATATGGATGAGTTAGAGAACGACCAAGAAGAGGATGTAGAAATAGGGTTCTCAATATTAAGAGAGGAATTTGATAGAGCTGTTAGGGATCTTAAACTAAATAAAGCGCCAGGGATAGACGATATTCCTGCAGAATTAATAAAATATGCAAGTCAGAAAACTTTAGACAGATTATATGAGCTAGTAAAACTAATATATGACACAGGTGAGGTTCCAATAGATTTCGAAAAAAATATTATTATCCCAATCCCAAAAAAGTCAGGAGCTGATAGGTGTGAGAATTTTAGAACGGTTAGTTTAACTTCTCATGCTTCCAAAATACTAACAATAATAATTAAAATAGAGTAGAAGCTTTGACTGAGAATTATTTAGGCGAAGACCAATATGGTTTTCGTAAAGACAGAGGACTAGAGAACCGATACTAATGATTAGGCTAATTATCGAAAAAGGTTACAAAAATAAAAAGACTCATTTCGCGTTTGTAGATTTAGAAAAAGCATTTGATAGGGTTAATTGGATTGTTATGTTCAGGGTTTTGCAAAAATAGGAATCTCTCATAGGGATAGAAAAATTATTTACAGTCTATATAAAACCAAAGCGTAGTAATTAGATTTGATGAAATAGAAAAGGAAGCTAAGATTAGAAATGGTGTTAGACAGGGTTGTATACTGTCTCCTTGATTTTAATGTTTATATTGAGGAAGCTTTAAACTTAGCTAGAGAGAGAAAGAGATAGGTATTAGTGTACAGGGACAGAAAATAGACATGTTACGTTTTGCAGATGATATAGCCATTATAGCAGAGTCTAGAAAAAGTTAGGAGAGTTTTTAAATATTTTAGATGAGATACTACAGAGTAACTATAGTATGAGAATTAACTCAGTAAAGACAAAGATAATGACAAGTGAGTTACAGCCTAGTTCTAAACAAAATTAAAAATAGGTAATACCGAGTTAGAGGAGGTGGATGAATTTTGCTATTTAGGTAGTATAATTACAAAAGAGGGACGTAGCAGGAGGGATATAGTAGCTAGAATAGCTCAAGCTAGAAAATGTTTTTAAAAAGAAAACTTACTAATAGCTAATAGTATTAGTTTAGATAATAGAAAATGTTTCTTAAAGTCGTACGTATGGAGCGTTCTACTATACGGTAGTGAGACTTGGACAATTAAAGAAGTAGATAAGAAAAGATAGAAGCTTTTGAAACTTGGTGTTATAGGAGAATGTTAAAGATTAGTTGGACAGATAGAGTAACAAACGAGGAAGTTTATAGAAGGATAGGTGAGGATCCCTGTATGTGGAAACAATTAAAGGTCAGGAGAGATAGAATGATAGGGCTCCAGTTAAGACATGAGGGACTATTTAGTAAAGTCTTAGATTATAGACTACCAAATAAAAATAGAGTAGGAAGGCCTAGACAAAGCTATATTAGTCAAATTATTAGAGATTTAGGTTGTGAAGGGTATGTAGACCTTTTTAGACTAGCTCAGAATAGAAAAGAATTTAGAGCTGCGTTAAATCGACCTTAAGTGAGTTCGAAAACAAAACAAAAAAAAAAATAAAAATCAGTTAACTAAATGTCACCAGGACATAACTCACAATTAGTTAGCGGTCTGGCGTGTTGGTAGCGTTTCGTTGCTTAAGCCTTACCATAACATATAATTTAATAAACGTCACCATGACATAACTCACAATTAGGTAGCGGTCTGGCATGTTGGTAGCGATTTGTTGCTTAAGCCTTACCATAACATATAATTTAATAAACGTCACCATGGCATAACTCACAATTAGGTAGCGGTCTGGCATGTTGGTAGCGTTTCGTTGCTTAAGCCTTACCATAACATATAATTTATTAAACGTCACCATGACATAACTCACAATTAGTTAGCGGTCTGGCATGTTGCCAGGGATTTGCTGCTTGTGCCTTACCATAACATATAATTTAACACTTTTCCTTTTTGAAGCGGATAACTAGGTTATATTTCATTTCCTTATAAATGGTAATCATGTAAACATGTTAGAGTTCTTTAACAACCATCAGGTTGCTAATATTTATATAGAGCCAGCTGGATAGGAAAAAGATAGAAGGATATAGGAAGACCTAGACCAAACTATATTAGTCAAATTATTAGAAATTTAGGTTGTGAAGGATATGTAGAGCTTTTTAGATTAGCACAGAATAGAAAAGAAGTTAGAGCTGCGTCAAACCGACCTTAAGTAAGGTCGAAAACAAAATGAATGATGATACATATATATATATATATATATATATATATATATATATGTATATATATTTCTGCGTAGTTTCCCTGATAATAAACTCCTTGTACTCGAGCTCCACTGTTGGACGCTATACTATTACGTAGTTACTTTTGTACTAAAGTTGTGCCCCATTGTGGGCCTCCATAAATTAGTGCAAAGTTACCTGTGTAAAGTAAACTCCAACAATGTAGTTTGCGACGGCTGCTCCACTCCTATCTGAAAAATACTACTAACTACGTCACAAGAAAGAAAAACGCTGCAACGGTTAATCTCCTCGATTTATTCAGAGAAAATTATACCCAAAAATCATCATCCAAAATCACGTTCTCAGATTACTTATATTACCAGTTATTCTCTTTTTAAATAATACATTATATCACATATTCCCAGATCAATAATCATAAAAAATAACAGGGCTTTACTACCAACCTTACGTTACCCTGGTTTAATACGAGCTCATAGTAAAACATTTAATTACTCATGCTAATTTCAGCACAATAAATTACAAAAAGTCCCTTTTACCTTGCACATAATAATGTAGTACAGCAATCATTTTAATAACCTAAATTCCTTCTAGGCAAAATATAGAAAAATAATATCATAAAAGTTCAATCATTAACTGTTTTCGATTCAGTTACTTTTAGTTCCACAGTACATACCCATAAAGTATAAAAGTCATTGCTTATCAATTAAACACAAAAAGCAAAATTTTTAAGAAACATCCGTTACCTGGACTTTTACTGCCCATGGATCTGCTCCCATGCCATCGAGGTCTGCGGCATTTATCAATAGCTATGCCTTCAGTAATATCCCCCAATCAGGTCTGCACCAGCGGTAACTGCTATCTGCGACTCTATCCTCTCGATTACCAGAGACTTCCAAATCTCTCTAATGCAGCTACAGATCATTTACGGTAGGTGAACAATCACATCATTCTACCATCAACCTCTACTCCATTTAAAGTGCCTACTATTCATCTAACCAAATATCACGCAGTTGGTACTTACCTATTTTCGTCTGCTAGAACTTTTTATAATACTTAGGCTGACAGCTGGACGAATCTCAACACCACTGGTGTTAATTATATTTCAAACTCGAAGACTGTTGTTACTTGCAGACAAGTCAGCTACAATCTCGTCCAAATCTTAGAATTTTGCCCCGGCACAAACACTCTCAGGTAGTTATTTTCCCTATATCTCTCGTAACGGACACTCACTTCTCGGAAATTTAGTCCCTACTAAAACAAGTTAATGTTAAAAACACGCCTTCCATAATACCCATATTATATCCATCTCCCTTCAGCATACTACCTCAATCTACTATTTCTTACCTTGTCCAACCCCAATCTGTTCTTATCCCACTTTCTAGTCTGACCCCGAATTTAACGAACTTTGTATTATATCTTTCTTCATCTTACTATTTCTGCCAAATTAATCTCACTTTGTTTAGTTAACCACTTGCGTGCCAATCCAACAAAATAACCCCACTCAAAATATGTCTATATTAACACTTTGTATTCTTTCTCACTATAATCCATACTTAACCAAATAACCCTTTTTGTTACGCTTGTTGTCCCCTGTAGTAGTAATCAAACATTACCCTCTCTAACCAATATTTAAAACTAAACTTGTCCCTGTCCCATACCTATTTTGTCTGATCGTCCTTCTTTGTTTCTCTGTTGGCAAGTTTTATCAGTCCTTGATAAAAATACCCACTTTAAATAACATGCGACTATGTTCAACTCTCTTCTTTCCATATGCATTAATATCTACTATCCTTATTTCAGTTTTTCCCCATGTTAAATGAATACATGATACGTGAGGTTTCCATCCTATTTTCACTTATACTATAGGTAACATTCCTTGTTCTGTTTCGGTCCCTACATTTCTAACCGACAACTATAAATCCCTCTTCCGTGTATACCGCCTACCACCCTTCCTTGAACTCGATGTTTATTTGTCTTGTTTTATCTACAAATTATACTCGGAAAGCTATTAAAACTATAACTGCCTCTTTGTCATTATACACAATCCTTAGAATTTCAACGGTTTAAATGCTTACGCTCCTTGCTTGAAATCTTTGAAAACGTTTTTAAATTGAAGCCGACGCTTTCTCCCCTACATGTTTAAACTTTTTAAAAAATCTAATAGTTACGTATGCTTCTCTCAACTTAGAACGAAACGTTTAAAGTTGACGCTAAAAAGCGTTCAGACTATTTACACTTATACACTACATTTATTACCTACAAATATCAAATATGTTTATAACGCTTTTAAATACACGCTAATAATATTTCCATCTGCAGAATTATGAAACTTAATCTTATAGCTTCTTTAATTATTACCATAGAATTATCTATTTCTATACTAAAAGAATATTTACATTATAAAACCCGCTAGTTTAATGAGTATTCATGATGGTATCCTTATGCTACATTGCGTTTAAGCCTTCTGAAAGCTCTTTCTAAGATTAAATCCTACACTAGTAATTTGCAAAACGTTACAAATTGTTGCTTTTTTGTATGTACATATTGAAACTTGAAATAAATTATCAAATAAATTATCTAACCCCATTTGCCATTGAAATACCATAAAACCATATTGGTCTTCACTTGAATAATTCTCAGTCAAAGCTTCTACTCTATTTTTAATTATTATTGCTAGTGTTTTGGAAGTGTGGGAAGTTAAACTAACCGTTCTAAAATTCTCACACCTATCAGCTCCTAACTTCTTTGGGATTGGGATAATGATATTTTTTCGAAATCTATTGGGACCTCACCTGTGTCATATATTACTTTTACTAGTTCATATAATCTGTCCAAAGTTTTCTGACTTGCATATTTTATTAATTCTGCGGGTATATCGTCTATCCCCGGCGCTTTACTTAATTTCAGATCCCTAATAGCTCTATCAAATTCCTTTCTTAATATTGAGAACCTTATTTCTACATCCTCCTCTTGGTCGTTCTCTAACTCATCCATATTGTCTCTCTTATATAAATCTTCTAAATATCCTTTTCATCTATCTGTTACCTCAACTTTATTTATTAGAAGCTCATTATTCTCATCTTTAATACCATTATATTTTTTCCATTCTTCCCCGAAAAACTTTTTAACTGCCCTGTAAGCCCTGTCTGTCTTACCTACTCTCAAATCATCTTGTATTCCCTTACATTCTTCTATCCATTTATTTCTAGCTTATCTACACTCCTGTACTATCTTATTTCTAACTCTATTATATTTTTGCTTACTTTCACTATTCAATTCTCTGAAAGGTTTAAGCCTTTTCTATTCTCTATTAAATCTAATATCTCTTATGTTACCCAGGGTTTTCTCGCTTCTACTTCTTTCTTACCTATAGTCTGTATTGCTGTATCATGTACAGCCCTTTTTATTTCTTTCTATCTATTTTTACGTTCCCTTCTATATCTATCTCATTAATCTTATTATCTAATACTTGTTTATATTTCTCTTTTACCTCACTATCATTAAGTTTACCTAGATCCCATTCCTCTCTTTTAGCCTTTCTCAATTTTTTTAATTTTAGGTTACACTTCATTTTACCTAAGTTATGATCACTATCTATGTCAGCCCCTGGATAATTACGACAGTTTTTACCTTGGTTTCTAAATCTTTGTTTAACTAAAATATAATCTGTTTGGTATCTAGCACTATCACGTGGCGCTTTCCAGGTATATCTTTTTCTAACATGTTGTTCGAATATGGAGTTTACAGTTACTAATCTATGTTCCAGGCAAAACTCAACTAATCTTTCTCCTCTATCATTTCGCTACCATACCCAAATTTTCCTACCATTTTTCCCTCACTACCTTCTCCCACTGACACATTAAAACCGCCCATAACTATTAAATACTTATCTCCCTTTACTTTTCTCACTATACTGCTTATATCCTCGTATACCTTTTCTACTTCCTCATCCTCGTACTGAGTTGTTGGAATGTAAACATGTACTAAAACAGTGCCTGTGGGTTTCATACTCAATCTTACCATAATTATTCTGTCACTAAATTGTAAGTACTCTTTACCTAGGGCTCGTCATCATAAGAATTTAAAACAACGGTTTGATTTAGTGATAGGGACTTGGAATGTAAGGTCGTTACTTAGAGTAGATAAGTTACCGAATTTATTAGTCAAAATGAGAAAAGAAATGCTGAACATTTTAGGTATTGGTGAGGTGACATGGCCAGATAGTAGTGACTTTTGGAAAGATAATTATAGAATAATTACAACTTCTTCAACAAATGGACAGGCAGGATCTAGGAATAATGTTAGGTAAAAGATTAGGACGTAAAGTTAAAGAGTACTTACAATTTAGTGACAGAATAATTATGGTTAGATTGAGTATGAAACCCACAGGCACTGTTTTAGTACAGGTTTACATGCCAACAACTCAGTACGAGGATGAGGAAGTAGAAAAGGTATACGAGGATATAAACAGTATAGTGAGAAAAGTAAAGGGAGATGAGAATTAATAGTTATGGGCGGTTTTAATGTGTCAGTGGGAGAAGGTAGTGAGGGAAAAATGGTAGGAAAATTTGGGTATGGTAGACGAAATGATAGAGGAGAAAGATTAGTTGAGTTTTGCCTGAAACATATATTAGTAACTGTAAACACCCTATTCGAACGACATGTTAGAAGAAGATATACCTGGAAAGCGCCACGTGATAGGGCTAGATACCAAATAGATTATATTTTAGTTAAACAAAGATTTAGAAACCAAGTTAAAAACTGTTGTAGTTATCCAGGGGCTGACATAGATAGCAATCATAACTTAGGTAAAATGAAGTGTAATCTAAAATTAAAAAAATTGAGAAAGGCTAAAAGAGAGGGATGGGATCTAGGTAAGCTTAATGATAGTGAGGTAAAAGAGGAGTATAAACAAGTATTAGATAATAAGATTAAAGGGATACCTATAGGAGGGAACGTAGAAAATAGATAGAAAGAAATAAAAAGGGCTGTACATGATACAGTAATACAGACTATAGGTAAGAAAAAAGTAGAAGCGAGAAAACCCTGGGTAACATAAGAGATATTAGATTTAATAGAGAATAGAAGAAAGCTTAAACCTTTCAGAGAATTGAATAGTGAAAGTAAGCAAAAATATAATAGAGTTAGAAATAAGATAGTACATGAGTCTAGAAAAGCTAGATATAAATGGATAGAAGACAATTGTAAGGGAATACAAGATGATTTGAGAGTAAGTAAGACAGACAGGGCTTACAGGGCAGTTAAAAAGTTTTTCGGGGAAGAATGGAAAAAATATAATGGTATTAAAGATGAGAATAATGAGCTTTTAATAAATACAGTTGAGGTAGCAGATAGGTGAAAAAGATATTTAGAAGATTTATATAAGGGAGACAATATGGATGAGTTAGAGAACGACCAAGAAGAGGGTGTAGAAATAGGGTTCTCAATATTAAGAGAGGAATTTGACAGAGCTGTTAGGGATCTAAAATTAAATAAAGCGCCGGGGATAGACGATATACCTGCAGAATTAATAAAATATGCAAGTCAGAAAACTTTGGACAGATTATATAAACTAGTAAAAGTAGTATATGACACAAGTGAGGTCCCAATAGATTTCGAAAAAAATATTATTATCCCAATCCCAAAGAAGTTAGGAGCTGATAGGTGTGAGAATTTTAGCACGGTTATTTTATCTTCCCACGCTTCCAAAATACTAACAATAATAATTAAAAATAAAGTAGAAGCTTTGACTAAGAATTATTTAGGCGAAGACCAATATGGTTTTCGTAAAGACTGAGGGACTAGAGCACCGATACTAATGATTAGGGTAATTATCGAAAAACGTTACAAAAAAATTAAAGTACTCATTTTGCGTTTGTAGATTTTGAAAAAGCATTTGATAGGGTTTATTGAATTGTTATGTTCAGTGTTTTGCGAAAAATTGGAATAGAAAAATTATTTATGGTCTATATAAAACCAAAACGTAGTAATTAGATTTGATGAAATAGAAAAGGAAGCTAAGATTAGAAATGGTGTTAGACAGGGCTGTATACTATCTCCCTTGATTTTTAATGTTTATATTGAGGAAGCTTTAAACTTAGCTAGACAGAGAAAAGAGATAGGTATTTGTGTACAGGGACAGAAAATAGACATGTTACATTTTGCAGATGATATAGCCATTATAGCAGAGTCTAGAAAAGAGTTAGAAGAGTTTTTAAATATTTTAGCTGAGGTACTACAGAGTAACTATAGTATGAGAATTAACTCAGGAAAGGCAAAGATAATGTCAAGTGAGTTACAGCCTAGTTCTAAACCAAAATTAAAAATAGGTAACACTGAGGAGGTAGATGAATTTTGCTATTTAGGTAGTGTAATTACAAAGAACGGACGTAGTAGAAGGGATATAGCAGCTAGAATAGCTCAAGCTAGAAAAATGTTTTTAAAAAAGAAAGACTTACTAATAGCTAATAGTATTAGTTTAGATAATAGAAAAAGTTTCTTAAAGTCGTAGGTATGGGGCGTTCTATTATACGATAGTGAGACTTGGACAATTAAAGAGGTAGATAAAAAATGATAGAAGCTTTTGAAACTTAGTGTTATAGGAGAATGTTGAAGATTTATTGGACAGATAGAATAACAAATGAGAAAGTTTATAGAAGGATAGGTAAGGAACCCTGTATGTGGAAACAATTGAAGGTCAGGAGAGATAGAATGATAGGGCACCGGTTAAGACATGAGGGACTATTTAGTAAAGTCTTAGATTATACACTACCAAATAAAAATGGAGTAGGAAGACTTAGACAAAGCAATATTAGTCAAATTATTAGAGATTTAGGTTGTGAAGGGTATGTAGACCTTTTAGACTAGCTCAGAATAGAAAAGAATTTAGAGCTGCGCCAAACTGATCTTAAGTAAGTTCGAAAACAAAACAAAAAAAGTAAATAAATGAAAATCAGTTCACTAAATGTCACCATGACACAACTCACAATTAGTTAACGCTCTGGCATGTTGGTAGCGATTTATTGCTTAAGCCTTACCATAACATATAATTTAACATTTTTCCTTTTTTGAGGGGATAACTAGGTAATATTTCATTTCCTTATAATTGGGAATCATGTAAACATGTTGGAGTTCTTTAACAACCATCAGGTTGCTAATATCTATGTAGAGTCAAGTAGATAGGAAAAAGATAGAGAAGTATAGGAAGACCTAGACCAAGCTATATTAGTAAAATTATTAGAAACTTAGGTTGTGAATGGTATGTAGAACTTTTTAGATTAACACAGAATAGAAAAGAATTTAGAGCTGTGTCAAACCGACCTTAAGTAAGGTCAAAACAAAATGATGACTTATATAAAAATTGTTCCTTACCTTATTTTAAATTTACAGAACTAATACCCTTTTTATGGATGATTTGTCTGGTTATGTTTATTGCCACGCTTGTAAAGTTTGTTTGGCCAAAAAATCCTTGACAGATAATCTATTAAAAGGTCAGAGTGTTTCTAATTCTGAACACAAAACTTTTGGTAAAAAATTTCTTTACAAAAAAATTATTATATGATCTACCTTAAATTAAATATAAATACTCCAATAACAGTTAAAAATAAATCTAAAAGTAATACTTGCAGAATCCACAAAAACGCTTCTTGTAATTAAATATCTTCGTATTTTAAATTGAAATCAAATCAGCTTACAAGATTTTTCATATTTAAAATCCCCATTTCAAACAGCAGTTACCACAGTACATTTTTGGTTAAATTTTCGTTTCGATTATTTAATAAAATTTTTAAAATAGCATTATCTTGAATAATTTTCCTCTTGTAATTAATAATTTCCATTTTTCTTTTGTAATTTGCGTTTAAAACATCACTTCAATATTTATTGTAACAATGTAATTATTAAATTACAGTATGTTTACTGCAGACTTAAAATATCATCTTCGCAAAGCAACAGCTCGCGACTTCAAATAACATTTCGCGATCGAATTTATGAATCAAATGAATCCTTTAATTAATAAACGCTTTCTTATATATACAAATTATCCATTTTCTAGAACCTACTAGAATGTGTGTGGAACATTATGATGCAAGGTTTGGCAGAAAAACTCATTAGCGTCTAAAATCGCGACGTTTACCACCGCGTAATCTCCTTCCACCTATTAGCTGTTTGTCCTTGTTTAACACATATACGATTATTGTGACGTCGCATACTAATGCAAAAGATAATCAATCTTATAAGATATTTCTTGGATTTTATGGGTTTTTAGTTTTCCTACCGCTTCTCAGAATAAATGTTTCATTAGATATTTACGTAGTTTTAAATGCTGATGACTCATCTATTTATATTCCTAATATTCTAGAAAATTCTTTATTTAACATAAATTTCTATAATCCACAGGGTAATAAATTTAAACTTTAATTGCTTTTTAATGAAAAAGGGTTTGCATTTTATAGACATATTTGCTTTTAACATCAAAACTTATCGACTCATCTCAGATGGACGTCGAATATCGTACTCTGTCGTTAACAGTCGTTATGTCTGACAATTTCTTAGATATGTTGTTGGATAAATTTTCAAACCTGCAGAAAATTTGTAGGATTATTACATGTATTCGTCATTTCATTCGTAATGTTCAATGTCCAGCAGATTTGCGTTCAAAATATTCTGATCGTTTGTCTCTAGCTCAGCAGCAAGAGGCTATACATTTATTGGTTAAAAGAGTTCAAACAAATGTTTTTGCTCAAGACATTGCAAATATTAAGACTGGAAAACTTGTTAGTAAACAACTTCGAAGCTTTAGTCCGTTTCTAGATAGTTATGATTTGTTGAGGGTGGGCGGTCGCCTACGTAACTCAGAGTTATCGCATGATGCAAAATTTCCAATTTTGCTTCCTCGGTCGCATCGGTTGACTGAACTTATTATATTAGATTGTCATGAAAGACATTTACATCCTGGAAATCGAACAACACAATTTTTACTAACTCAAAATTATTGGATCTTGTCCGCAAAGAGGGCTCTTCGGCAATGTTTAAAATCCTGCATTCGTTGTTTTCGTGTAAACTCTGTGGTTTTATGCCCCCCTATGGGGATTTACCAGCTTCTAGGTTAACTCCAGGTAAGGGGTTTTTACATACGGGAGTCGACTTTGGTGGACCTTTCTCTGTCACGATGAATCAGGCGGCTCCGTGGCGTAGTGGTATGTGTGTGACTACTACGCCCTAGGTCCCGGGTTCGAATCCCGACACGGTCCGCTTGAAAAATGTTAGGCGAGCATTTTTCGCAAAAATACACCCTCGTTCGGATGAGAGGTAAAATGGAGGTCCCGTGTGTGAGTGTTGTCATGCACGTTAAAGATCCCTACCTTGCTTGGAACAGCAAGGATTCGGCAAAATTCAAAATTTTCCAGGTAAAAAAAAACTCGCTTCCTGGCCAATGTAGTACCTTCGGGTGGAGCATTGGAAAATCACATGTAATGTCACGATGAATCGATGTCGTGGCGCAAAATCATTGAAAGCGTACATCTGCTTATTTATTTGTTTCAGCACTAAAGCCATCCATTTGGAACTAGTGTCTAACTTGTCGACAGACGCTTTCTTGGGTGCTTTACGTCGATTTATTGCTCGAAGAGGCAAATGTATTCAAATCCATTGTGATAATGGTACTAATTTCGTTGGGGCCTCTCGTGAAATCTCTCAATTGATGCGCCATTCGGCAGGCGTTGAGGGAATCGAATTTGTGTTTAATTTTCCTGCTGCTCCTCATTTTGGTGGGTTGTGGGAGGCCGGGATTAAATCAGTAAAATCCCATTTAAAGAGAATTATCGGTGAACAAATTTTGTCGTTTGAAGAATTCTCGACGGTATTGATTCAAATCGAAGCGATTCTCAACTCACGTCCACTATGCGCACTGAGTTGCGAACCGCATGATTTTTCGTATTTGACCCCGGGTCATTTTCATAATGTTGAACCAGTCTCGGTGTTACCAGATCCAGATTTGTTGTCCATAAACCCCTCTCGTTTGAATCGCTGGCAACTGTTGCAGCAAATGCAACAAGGGTTTTGGAAGAAATGGAGTGCTGAATACCTGCACACATTGCAGCAGAAAGGTAAGTGGTTGAGGAATTCCCTACCTATTGATTCGCTTGTCCTCTTAAAGGAAGAAAATAACCCCTTTCTACAGTGGCGTTTAGGAAGAGTAGTAGGTGTTCACTCTGGGAGAAACGGTATCGTTGGGGTAGCTACAGTCAAGACATCCCAAGGGTTAGTTAAACGCCCCCTAGTGAAACTATGTTTACTGCCAGTTACTTAATATTTAATGGTATGTACACATATATTCACTTATATAAGTTTGTCGGTTAGGTTTCTTAGTTAATAGTTCTAATTATTTTTAAATATAAAATAAGTTAGTTCATACTTATTTTGGTGGGCGGGATGTTCGGTTTCTTTGTCGCACGTTGCGTGGTTAATTTTAAGTTACTTCAAATTCGTAGTTGTGTATCTAATTGTAAAACTGTCATCCCTTGTTCCCTTATATCCTGCCATAAAAATTCCTTGTGCATGTGTGAATAAGTTGGACAGAGTAGTGAACAAACACTTTCTTATGGATATCGAAGCAGAACAGTCGTCGGTTTTTTCGTTCGGTACCGTAAGTTAGTCAAGTGCCGCAAACTTTATTTGTTAAACCCCTAAAAAACACAGTGCAAGTGCAACGTAACACAGACTCAATTTCGCATACAGTCCACTTGGTTGAAAGAATAGGAACTGCAGCTTAGAAAAACAAAACACCGCGGAGGTAAGTCGATGTATAAATTTATAAGACCCCCCGCGCGTGAACAAAATACATAAAGTAGAATTTCTAATAATTGTTTTGAATAAGAATTATGTATAGCAAATTCCTAAATAAATGCCACTTCATTATTAATAATTATGAGGTTTACTTCATATGTGATTGTGATTGTTATTTGTTATTTCCAATAATAAAATTATTTAATATAAAGGATTCTTTTTGTTCACATAGCATCTCCTCCTGCATATGGAATACATATTTAAAATTAAAATTCCAGTTAACAATAAGATTGTTCTTTTCAAAATCCTCAATTTAATGTTGCTGCTATCCCATGAATACTGTGAAAATGCATGGAAATTATAAATACAAGTTTATACACAAGTTAAATTCACCCAACATTGGTTTACTTTTAAACAATTTTACTTAACATGTTCTTTGCTTATTTTACAATCAGCAAGATGTATTAAGTATAATTTACTAAGCAAAGCAATGTATTTGGTTGAATTTAATTTAATAACTATATTTGAATAAGGTAGAGCTATTATTTAAACTTTCCGCCTACAATAGTTCGGATCGCACCCGCTGCAAGCAGCACAATCAGTTTTTTTCTCTCTTTGCCTAGCTTTCTTTTCTATTTATGTATGTTCTTTGTAACTGACTGCGATTTCTTATTTCAACCCCATAAAGGGTGACCCCTTCTTTGTCCGCTGTTCCTAGGTAGCTAGGGTTCTATTTGTTGAAGGTTAACTTTTGTAACAAGCAGAGACCTTATTGAATCTGTGAAATCAACGGAACTAAAATATTAATACTAACATAATGCTACTATATATGCTAAAATAAAAACTTAAAATCCGATAACATTTCAGTCGTTTCAAGAATAGGTCCGAAGAGTGCAGATAATTTCTTAGTTGAATTTGATTCATTGAATAATATTATAGAGAACATTGATAACATCGAGCAAACGAGAATTCGTAATATTCTTACCGAACATAAGGAAAAAGCACTAATTTCAAGACAACTTTTATCAGTATACGAAAAATTAGACCTTCTACATGACATTGCAAAATATAAGTCCATTCTTCAGAAAAATTAAAATCCTTTTTAAAGAAGTATGAATTCAATTCCTTAACAGGTAAAATGGAAAAGCTTTTTTTTATAAAGGATCTTGCAACGAAAAGAAAACAGAATATAGTAGTGAAAAGTTAGAGAAATTTTTATAGCATTGTAGATATGAAGGCAAAATTGCAATTCATTACCACCTTGAAAACAATGTATTAAGTTTATCTTATAGCGAAAGTAATATTTTTTATATAGAGCAAGACAGCATACAAAATGCACTCATTACAATCAACTCAACTTTACTCTCAAATTGGGTGCTTAAAATAATACATAACATTAAAGAGATGAGGAAAATCGTCCCTGCAGTGGAGAAGATGCTATGTAATTAATTAACTAGAATAATGTGCTGGCGCGTCTTATTAATTTTAATGGACTGTATTGCGAAAGTATAACAAAACGCGAGCTTTAAATGCGAAAATTATATGCATGTAAAAACAAACAGAATGCATAAATTCACTCACCAATATTGTTCTTGGTGTGTGGTCCTCTTCAATGTTGCTGCAATGCCCCCGGGGGAGTCAGTTGAATGCACTGTTACAAGCACTATACTTTATTGTTTGCATAGCTTGTTCCGCACAACCGTCCCGGTACTAGGTCGAATGAAGAGTCTTCGATAAACGTAACAAAACCACTTTCGTACGCGTTTTACTATAAGAGGCGCAAGCGCACTGCACAACTTTATTCCACTATAGTTTGAGTTTTAATCAATACGAAACATTCTGCCCACCAAAATAACTTTGGGCTATTTTTTTTTTAAACTTAACACGAAAAATTTAACTTTGACCGAGTCTTGTATGTATGTAGAACTAAATGAATATAATAATGCTTACGAAACTATAATAAAGAACACTAAAATAATTAATATTTATTATTCAGACGGCAATGGGCATAGTTTAATCATTGGTCTTTTCAAATTGCCTCGTGAAGTTTTTGCGGTGGCTACACGAGGTACCCCATCGCTTCCAGGATGAAGCTCTATAATTCTGGCGAGTTTCCAATTTAAAAAAGGAACACCCTCTTCTTTGATGAGCACCAAAGTACCAAAGTCAACGCCGTCGAGTCTCTTGGACTTGTACCACCGACCACGTTGATACAATTGGTGTAAATACTCATTGTGCCATCGAACCCAAAAACTTTGATGCATAGCTTGAATCAACTGCCAACGAGAGAGCCTAGAGATTTTCAAATGAGACATGTCTGGGTCCGGAGGTTCTGTCAAGGGTTCTAAAGTTAGAAAGTGACCTGGTATCAGTGACGAAAGATCATTGGGATCCGAACTTATGCTGCACAAGGGTCTTGAATTCAACAATGTTTTAATCTGAGTGATTGAAGTATGAAACTCCTCGTACGTGAGCACTTGGTTTTCAACAACACGAAATAAGTGAGTTTTCACCGATTTAACGGCGCTTTCCCAAATACCTCCGAAGTGAGGGGTAGACGGGGGGTTAAAATGCCACGAAATGGCTAACAATTCTGCACAGTGTCGGAATTCCTTTAAAAGTTGGCGACTAGCGCCGACGAAATTTTTGCCGCAGTCGCTGAAAATGTGTTGACACCGACCACGACGAGCAATAAAACGACGAAGGCAAGCGATAAAGGCATTAGTCGACAAATCTGATACGACTTCCAAATGAAGAGCCTTAGTGGCAAAACAAACAATCATGCAAAGATATGCTTTGCAAGTCTTGGTGCCTCTTGCATGATGCATGTTAATCGTAAAAAAGCCGGCAAAATCGATACCATCACCCATAACTGGACTGACAGAAATAGGGCGAAGACGATAACAATGATAACACTTAGATAGTATTCTACGAACTGCGCGAAGAGATGAGATGATCCAAAATCGTTCTTGAAGCAAGTACATCGTTGTGTTTACTCCCGAATGTAAATTTTGTGTGTGCACTTGTTTAATCAACAAATCTGTTATACGGTGTTTATTGGGTAATACCGCTGGATGTTTTGCGGAATCTGGAAGACTGGAATGAATCAGTCTCCCGAATACTCTTAAAATGTCATTCGAATCAAGAAATAAGCCTAGACGTTGCAGATGTTTAGGCAAAGGCTCACCTTGACGAACGGCTTCGATTTCAACTTTAAGTGAACTAAATTGGGCCACCTTGACAATAACCATAAGAGCAGTGTGAAGCTCCACCGACGATAAAAATAGCGAATTGATGGTACCTTTTCTAACTTTAAAGATTCTCAGACAATATGCGACTATACGTTGAATTTTGTGTAACGACGAAAATTTGTTTGATAAGTCTTCCAGCCAAGTTGATTCTACAGTAACAATCAAAGTAATGCGTTTCTCCTCAGAAGATGCTTCCAGAGAAGAGACGAACAATTTTGGCAAAGGCCAATTTTCTTCAGACAACGACAAAAATTCAGGACCTGCCCACCATAGCGGATGCGCGGGCAATACCGAAGGAAATATACCTCTGGTAGCACAATCAGATGGGTTGTTTGAAGATTTAATGTAACTCCACTGTTCGGGAGAAATACGTTCTTGGATGTAACTAACACGGTTAGCTACAAACATTTTTAAACGATAGGTAAGTGACTTAATCCAAGTCAAAGCGACAGAAGAATCAGTGTAACAACAGATTTTTTCAAAGGTTACATTTGAATAAGTAGTTTTAACAAACTGAACTAATTTAGACAAAAGTACGGTAACACATAGTTCTAGCTTGGGTATAGAAAGACATTTCAAAGGGGCGACCTTTGATCTAGCCATAACAAAGTGAACAGATATTTTTCCTGACGGAAATACTAAACGAAAATATGCAATAGCCGAATATTCTTTCTTGGACGCGTCACAAAAACCATGTAGTTGTATACTACAGGCTTCATCAATAGGGATATAACGAGGAATTTGGATTGAATCGATATATGAAAATTCAGCAACAAATTTTTTCCAAAATATGACAATAGATTCAGAAGGAGGATCATCCCAATCCAACCCCAGCACCCAAAATTGTTGAATGAGTTGTTTGAGTAAAAAGGTAACTGGTGTAATTAATCCTAAAGGATCGTAAATCCTAGCAACTGTCGAAAGTAAAATCCGCTTGGAAAGACGATTTTCTAAAGGCTGCATTTTAAATGAAAAATTATCAGGTATCGAGTGCCACTGAAGACCAAGCACTTTTATGGTAAACTTAAGATCATTTGCGACTAAACTTGGTTTTACTTGTGGATACTCACTAGGAATATCTTCTAACAGTAGAGGACTGTTGCTAGCCCATTTGCGTAGTTCGAAGCAGCCAGCACGTAGTAGTTCAATGAGTTGACGTTTTACAATATCATTCTGGAGCTTAGGTCCAGTGAGTAAGGTATCATTCAATGAAATACCATTCGAAGCTCGAGCCGAAGCATCAAAAACAATTCTCAATTTAGGTTTATTATTTTCTAGTTTGAACACGGCATGGTGTGGAATAAAATACGCATTATTGTGAGCTGGAGGCGTTGATAAAAGCGACATGTGACCAGATGCTTCGTAATCACGCATGAAATCTACATACAAATTTCGCAAATCTGGATTAGTTCCGAGACGACGCTCTAGTGACAATAGACGTTTAATGGCAATAGATTTCGAGTCCGGAAACCCACGAACATTTTCTCTAAAAGGGAAGCTCACGCCGAACCTACCATTGGGTAACCGATACAACGAGTTATCAAAAGATTGTTGAGCAAGGTCATCTTCCGGGGACGACAAACTCTTCGATGGAATGTTGTCAAGCTCCCAAAAATCTTTAAGATTAATATCCATACAAGGATCAATAAATACAAAGAATGAATGAATAACATTGGTTGAGATGAGATCGACAGTACCAAATATCATGTAACCAAATATGGCGTTGACAGCAACAGGCGAAATTTCTTTGCCATCAATTTTCCCATCGAGCAAAATACGACTGGCAACATCAGACCCCAATAACATTTGTACTGGAGAAGGATGTCTCCAGTTTTCATCTGCGAGTTTTATGTTTTCCAAATGAGACCAATACGATTGAATATACTTGTTTGGAAGATTACTGCAAATAGACGGCAAAACCATTAAGTTTATTTTCAAATTGTTGTCCGTAGGGACTGAATCATATTCCTGAATGGGACGAATTGTTCCAGACATTTCACCTAACGCTAAGCAGCCTGTGGCTGCCAAGTTCCCACAGCACTTAAACATTTACTGATTTAATATTTTGTTTTCAATATAACTTTTCGCACAGTCAACATTAGTTGCAGTTATTTCACAACCAACACCTGTAGTTGTTTATAATAATCATCCGATTTATCTGCGCTTATTTTTTCGTCATTAAGTTCTCCGTCTCAAAACTGGTTGGACACGTATCTGCACTTATTTATATTCTCAACTAGCCTACACAGTTCCTTGAAATTCTCACACAGCATGTATACATTACATGTGATTTTCCAATGCTCCACCCGAAGGTACTACATTGGCCAGGAAACGAGTTTTTTTACCTGGAAAATTTGGAATTTTGCCGAATCCTTGCTGTTCCAAGCAAGGTAGGGATCTTTAACGTGCGTGACACCACTCACACACGGGACCTCCATTTTATCTCTCATCTGAACGAGGGTGTATTTTTGTGAAAAATGCTCGCCTAACATTTTTCAAGCGGACCGTGTCGGGATTCGAACCCGGGACCTTAGGCGCAGTAGTCACACACATACTACTACGCCACGGAGCCGCCAACAGCATGTATACATTATAATTTGAATAAGGGCCGCTATACTTGCGGCCACGTCCCCAATGCTCCACCCGGAGGTACTACATTGGGTTTAAACGCGAAAATAATCGTGCTTCTAATTAATTCCAACTTCATAGTTAATCCACCCTAAATAAAAAAAACTAAATAAAAATCTAACAAACCTAAAAATTTAACAAACCTAACAAGCTCTAACAATCTAACAAACATTAAAATCTGACAAACTGAAACAAAAACTAAAAACAAAAACTAAAAACAGGGTTGTAAATAATGGTATCCCTAGCGCTGACTTTGGAGTGTACCCGATCAACAAGACACAAGCAAAAATGAGAGGGGGAGGGATCCGTAATACCGGATAGCAGACGCCGGCTCTGCTTACCAGTGCGACCTGAAGGGTCGTCTTAAAACTATCCAAATCTAGCTAACTAATGTAAATTTATCCCTAGCTTTCCCTATCATTCCCTAACTGATTTATATTATGATTACAATCTTCTCAATTCTGCTCTTCCTTCCCAAATATATACTGCAATCAAAATGGCGACAGAACGTCAAACAAAACAAATATGCCACAAATAATACAAAACATGCTAATAAATATAAAGTGTAAATATAAAATATAAATAAATATAATTATATAAATATATAAATAAATGTCTAATAAGCGTTAAGCATATAGCAGTGCACAAAATAGCAAAAGCATCACCCTATTTATCAGGTGCACTCCCACAAGCATATGTCGGCTAGCGCCATTACACACAAAACGTGCTTGTTAAATTATTTCAAAAACTACTAATTAATGTAAATCAATGCTTGTGCGAGTACAGCCGCCACAATTTAAGTCTTACCTCGATGATAAAATTCTCCAGCATCCGAAGATCTGGTCGTCTGCTTACATCTAACTGTAACTTACTTCTAAGGGGAAGATGGGGTGCACTGCTAAAGTCCTTGTGGGTATGCACTAAATGTTCTTGGGGGGGATCACAATCACTATCACTATCACTTCACTAATGCATGCATGCATGTATACAGCTCGGTTCCCCTTTTATTATTTTCTAATTTTATGCCTTATTTCACCGAGATTCAGTGATTCCAAACATAATTGCACATAATTTGAGTGAAAGTGTAGAAATTTTCTCAACAAAAACTTTAATAGCAATTCATGAAAAGATAAAGCTAAGGTTATTTCAGGAAAAATTGTTCACAATTTACGAGCGCTTCGACAAGCCACTTATGAAAGTAATATTTAATATGGAGGAAAATGGAATATTGCTGAACATACAAAAATTACAGAAGCTGTCCGATAAATTTCAGCAGGTAATTGCTGTACTTGAGAATAACATATATAACTCAGCAGAGGAAAGATTTAATATTGCGTCTCCAAAACAATTAAGTGATGTTTTATTTAATAAAATGGGGTTAAGTAAAAAGAAAAAGTCAAAATCTGGATTGTATAGTACCAATTCTGAAGTTCTAGAGCGCTCGAAGTAGAAAAAATAAAAATCGCAAGTAAATTTCTAAATTGGCGACATTTAAGTAAATTAAAGGGTACCTACACTGATGCATTAATAAAGCAGGTTGATCCACTTAATGGTAGGATACACACCAAGTTTTTAACGATTGCAACTGCAACTGGAAGGCTGCGTTCCAGCAATCCTAATTTACAGAACATTCCTATCAGAAGCGAAGAGGGAAATCTTATCAGACAAGCATTTATTGCGCCAAAAGGGCATAAGATAATTTCTGCTGACTATTCACAAATAGAATTGAAACTCTTGGCACATGTTGCAAATGTTGCATTTAAAGTAGCTTTTGCAAACGAACAAGATATTCACAATATCACTGCTAGTCAAGTTTTTGAAGTGCAACAAATAGATGAGCAAGGCACAAAGCAAAATCCATTAATTTTGAAATTATATATGGCATTAGCCCATTTGGTATTGCAAAGTGGCTTGGAATTACCTTTCAGGAGGCTGCTGAATACATTAATTGCTATTTTTCCTGTTACCCAGAAATAAAGGTCTATATGGAAAAAGCAGTGTCTATTGCAAGATTGCATGGCTATGTAGAAACTTTGTTTGGCGGGAGATGCTTTGTAAGAGACATAAACAATACAATTCCTTATGTAAGACAATTTGCAGAAAAGAGCAGCAACAAATGCACCACTCCAAGGAATTGCTGCTGATATAATAAAATGTGCGATGATTGAGCTTTTTGATCAATTGAAAATAGGTAAAATAATCCTTCAATTTCATGATGAACTACTGGTTGAAGTAGAAGACAAAAAGGTACAAGAAACAGCAAAACTTATGAAAGACGTAATGGAAAATGCAATAAAAAATTTCTATACCACTTGAAGTGGAAGTAAAAATTGGTGACGCGGTATCTCTTAGCATACATCCCGCTAGCAAACAGCGGGATGACGATTGTCAGGAAGTCATCCCAGTGCCCCTATGATGTCGTCCCAGTGCCCAGACACTGGAATCCAGGAAACTCAACTCTATATCAAGTAAATGTACAATAAGAACTAGATTCCAACGTCATGCGCTGGAATGACAAGTTCTCGGCAACCTCTACGTCATACCGTCACGGTATCTTCTTACGGTTTCCCGCGCGTTTCATACTATTGCGCAATCGTTAGTATAACGTGATTACGTGGCAAATTGTATCAAATACCAAACACGATTAAAAGTGATACAATGATCAAATTTACAATATAAATGAAAGCAATGTACTCGCTTAAATCGCACCTTACAGTTATATACCAGGGCCATCTCGTGTGGATCACATCATGCCATTGTTGAGTCCAAATTCTTATTCGTCCATCCTCTATGTTCGTCGTAGGTAGGGCGAGAAGAATACAGGCAAAGGCACACGAAGATAGGTAAAAGGGAACCTATATCCTAAAAAAGAGAAAAGACACACGTAATCTAATAATGTCTGATCAAACCGCGCGCACTTGCGCCGTTTACTCCGCGCCTGCGCATTCTTTTGCGCAAACGCAACTGTCTGGAATGACGGAAATTGACAAGTTTATTTGAAAATATTCGCGGGAACTACCTTATAATTTATACTTAATCTAAAAGCGATACATAGCCGATTTTTGGCATGTAACAATCTCTAGATCTCGCTAACAAGTAGCGGGATGACGATTGTCAGGGTGTCATCACAGCGCCCCTATGATGTCATCCCAGTGCCCAGACACGGAGATTCAGGAAACTATACACCAAGTAAATATACAATAAGAACTAGATTCCAGCGTCGCGCGCTGGAATGACAAGTTCTCGGCAACCCCTACGTCATACCGTTACGGTATCTTTAGATCCCGCTAACAAGTAGCGGGATGATAGCAGTCCTACGTCATGCCACCGCGGAATAATTAATCGTCACACCGCCGCGGTATCTCATCCGCTAACAAGTAGCAATTGGTCTCCCTCGTCATACCGCGATTCATTCGCGGTATTTTTTAGCCGCTAACAAGCAGCGGGACGACGGTTCTCGGTAGATCTAAATTACTTTAGCAATAAATATTTAAGAAATTTACCAAACGAAAAAAAAAAGCAAAAGAACCCCTAGTCATTTTCTATTTTCAGTATTGGCGTTTTTTAAGTCTTAAACATTGCAAATTAGCTGCTTTTAAACCGCAACTAATATAAATTATAAACATTAAGAAATTTACTAAACAGAAAAAAAGGCAAAAAAACCCTAGGATAGCTAATTATTCTCTATCCATTTTTTAGTTGGCGTTTTTTGATGTTTTAAATGCCTTATAAGCGCATTTCAGCTTATATTAGGTAAAAACCTAGAAATTTTAAAAAGACATAAGGTGCACATGGTGCAAAAAATTAAACATGGGACGCCAAATACGTTGAGTTTTTTTGTCATTTAATCTGTACAGAGAAGATAAATAAATAACTTCAGTTTCATGATACGAACGCTGGCAGAGTTTGTAAAGTAATTTTTTCGTTTCTATTCCCAATAAAAGTTTGTTATATGGATATGCAAAAAATCTATTATGAATGAAATGAATGTGAAAAATATCTTATTAGCGCCTTTACTACAAACGGTATTCAGTTTGCCGCTATTTGCAACTGATCCTGTTTTGCTCAACTGCATTGAAACTCTAGAAATATATGATTTTGATGCAAGACCAAAAAATTTTAGCTCTTCGAACAATTTAAGAAGGAAAATTGATGATAGAGATCCACATCAACTTTCTAGTTCAACATCCAGATTTTCCAGAATTCACAACGAAAGGGTTTTTTGCTGACCGTAATTGCGATAATTGTGCTGATTCCGTTCTTGAAGATTTTGTTAGTAACGGGTTTGCAAGCCTTCTTATAACACCATTTATTTACAGTGATCAGGTCATAAAAACCTATACGTTTAACATTACCTTGAACGAATATAGTAAGTTCTCTAATAAAAGATAAAAACCCTTGCATGTAAGGTAGTCCTATACCGAACCCTGTTACATGCCGAAAATCGGCTATGTAAACATTTCTGTTTTTAGTCTAATTTGCGAGTACATTCGCGCCAATATTTTAAAAGACTTGTGCGTGCATTTCCGTCACTTTAGATAGTTGCGTCGGCGCCCGAGAATGCGCAGACGCGGAGTGGGGAAGTAAGAGGTAATTTCCGTCACGTCATGGACTAGTCAACGAAACGTCGAACAGTGTGGTTATCTGTGGTGTGCCTTTGTCTTCTTTTTTCAGATATGTAGTAGGTTTCCTGTCTCGTACATGTTATCGCTCCCTACCTTATTCTTTTCGAATCGCTACAACAAGAAAAAGGAAAACAAATCAATTTGACTTCGACGAGAGGACGAACCACGCCTAAGAACGCCCAACTAACGCCACAATAGCTGCAATGTTGTGAAGAGCTCCACAGTTTACGTGAGTACATTTTGTCCTTTCCTATAATCAAAATAAACATTTTTTGCATGTGATAATAATTTGAGGCATAATAATGACGTAACCACTTATTGCGCAATATTACGCACGTATTTATTATGTTACCAACTGTCGTAATGACCCTTATAAATTACGCGCCGGGACTTTAAAAGTATACCTTAGAATATAGAGAGCGTAGAGTATAACAATGGCGCCTCAATGTTTGTGTTGAAATTTGTTTTTACTTCTTGTATACCTAATAACGTATTAGTTTAGATATATCTGTAGCAATTGGGTTTTATTCACTCAAAAATAAAAATTTTAAATTTTCAATAACTTCCAAATAGAAAAAATATTGCAGTTGCCATGACAACCATCTTAAGTGAAATGACATGAAAACAGCTGCTATGTCAATCTGACATGGACAGCCATATTTGATTACTGGTTATAGCTTTTATAAATGTATTGCTAATTCAATTAATTCACATTTTGCCTTATAAAAAATAGTGTGTTTGTATTTTGGGTTCTTTTAAATAGTGACCTAATTTGATTTAGCATGAAGCTGGGGCATATACCTTTTAAAGGTGTCTATCAAATCACCATAACCTAACTTCAGCAGCTGCTTTCTGGATTATTAATGCCTTATGTAAGTACTCTAGTTATAGATAAATAGCTCCATTTACCATTCTTTTTGAGTAAAAAACCTTCTTAAAAATACACTAAAGTCCATTAAATAACCACTATAAGTTTCAGATTCCTTTAGTTTTTTGGGTCAACTTTTAAAAGCTGTCGTTTAGATAACTCATATAATATCTTACTTCTCTATGATTCTAAGTGTCCCTTTATAATCTAAATAATCAATTATAAGTTATGATTACCTTCATAAAGAAAATTTCTTTCCTAAATATAGATTTTGCAATTAATTGAGTTCTTAGTATATCTTTTATCTTCTAAAACGCTATAGTAACTTGATTTCGTTATATCTGTTTCCTTAAACACTATACTACAATGAATACCGTCCATCTCAAATCATCGGAATTGATTTACGAGATTCAATCCCGAAACATTCAAGCGGAATCTAATTAAAATGACAGACGATTGCAGCTCAAAGCTATATTAGCTCAAGAAGCTAAAAGCTTACCTATTGCGCGTGTTGTGGTCTCTGATTTACCTCAAAATATATTTGAAATTAAACAATCTCTTGATGATATAACTAATATAGTACATAAAATTGATCCTGAACCTAGCGAAATTGAGCTTAAGCGTGTTATATCTCGTATAGCGCACGTTAAGCAGCGAATAAAGTTGTTGTGTTTATTTAACAATGAGCAGGCTGACCAAACTAAACAAACTTTCCTATCGGAAATTCTCTTACTCGAAGGAACAGTTCTTGACAAACTTAACTTAGATGTAAACGTAAATGTACCTATAGCCTTGTTGAACCTTACCATCTCTCAATGTGCATCATTGGGAAAATTAATACCTGTGTATAAATGGGGTTTAACTTTTCAGAGCTTTGACTCCCGAATCTCGTTAATGTCATTTCTTGATAGAGTAAACAATTTTAGAATATCACGTAATTGTACAGACCAAGATGTATTTGTTTCAGCGGGTGAATTATTTTCTGGTTCTGCTTTAATATGGTATAGAAATATAAGAAATCAGATTTCTCTTTGGGAAGAATTAGTTACGTATTTAAAATGAGATTTTTTACCCCATGGCTATATTACCGATATCTGGAACGAAAGAAGGAACCGAACCCAGGGACTTGACGAAAATGTAATTTCTTTTATTACCTCAATGGAAGCTTTGTATAGCAGAGATTAGATAAAAAACCATCAGAATCTGAAATTATTGATCAGCTTCGTAGGAATTTGAATCCATATTTTTCTGAACGTTTAGCGTTACAGCACATTTCTTCTTTACCTCTGTTCAAAGAATTATGTCGCTCGCTCCAAGAAGTAAAATTGCGTGTCGATAAATACCGTCCTCCCCCAGAAAAACAATTTGGTCTATTAGAACCTGATCTAGCTTGTCAAACTGAACCTTCTCGTAAAGTATCTACTATTAATCTTTCTTCTACCCCTCTAAATAACTCACTTACTTGTTGAAATTGTAAAAAAAGTGGACATAGCTACAGCATTTGCACATACCCCAAAAATATTTTTTGTTATGGTTGCGGTCGCACCAATACCTATAAATCTACGTGTACAAATTGTAACTCTATCTTATGGGGAAACTTTCGCAGAGATATTCCTACCCGGGACGTGAAATTCTCAAGGAATCAAAATCGTTCTCAATACCAACCATTCAATCGACCCAGATGTCAATAAATTTAAAGCATAAAATTACCTCTAACGTTAAACCTTTACCTAATATATCTAATAAGAATAATCTCGCTACCTTAAATTTACAAAATAACTTAAATCCTTTATCAGAAATATGTCATACTACCCCGTCGGAATGGTCGAGTTGGCTGCAAACAGTTAATTCCTTTTATCATAAAAAGTCTGCTGCCTTACAACTTGTTAAAAAAAACCCTTGATATCCGTCCTCATTTACCCGTCTCGATTGGTTCCTTAAATGTAATAGCTTTACTGGACACAGGTTCCTTATGTTCCCTTATAAATAACGAAGGCTTACAGCAACTATCTAAACAAAACATTAAAATTCAAGTTGTTCCGAAAGAAACCTCCATAAATTTAGCTGACGATAATCAAATACATGTAATGGGTTCCCTTAAACTAAAAAATCGAGTAGAATCACTTAAACGTGACGTTCCATTTTTGATCGTACCTACACTAGCTTACCCATTTTTACTTGGCGTAGATTTCTGTAAACTTTTTAATTTATCGCTCTACTTTCAAGATTCTTCTTGGTAAACTTTCGTCAAAACAAATTCCTGTGCGTCTGCGGGAATATCTAATAAAATGTCTCTTACCGATTCCCAAAATGCAATTCTTAACTCTACAATCGACAAATTTTGTAAATTAAACACCTCTGAACTTGGTTGCGTTACTACTGCAACACATATTATCTCTACAGGTGATGCCCTCCTTTTTAAACAACGTCAATATCCGCTATCGCCTGCATTACAAAAACATTTGCATTCCGAAATAGATAAAATGTTAGAATCTGGTGTTATCTCTCCCTCAAATTCGCCATGGATGTCTCCCGTGTTATTAGTCCGCAAGAAAAATGATGAATGACGTGTTTGCTTTGACGGCAGAAAACTTAATTATGTAACTGTGTCGGACGCCTACCCTTTACCTTTTACAGATTCGATTTTAAGCCGGCTTTGAAACGCTAAATTTATCTTATCTATCGATCTTGGACAAGCTTTTTATCAAATACCTCTTGACTTATCTTCGCGTTCAAAAACTGCTTTTTGTGTTCCAGGTCGAGGTCTTTTCGAATATAATTTTTTGCCATTTGGTCTCTGTAACGCACCACAAACTTTACAACGTACTATGGATCAAACGTTAGGTCCTATTAGGGATGGACACGAACCGAACAGGTTCGAGGTTGGGTTCGAGGTTCGGTTCGATTTTTCGAAGCGAACCGAACCGGACATTTTATTTTCGAACCGAACCTCAAACCGGACCGGCAAATTTTTCGAACCGAACCGAACCTAGCTCAAGGTTCGGTCCGGTTCGGTTCGAAAGGTTCGATTTTTTAATTAAAAATTTAGTTTAAAAATTTAATTTTTACTAAAAACATGTCAATTTTAAATTCTCCCAAATGCACATTTTAAAAATCTCTAGTCGCAAGCATATAAAAAATAGAACAATTTTCTAATGTACATGGTCATCAAGTTTTAAGACAATAGGTAAAAGTGCAATAGGTATTAGTGTTACATATCTAATAAATTTTGTCATCGAGGCACGTTTGTAGATAAAAAAATTCTACATTAGTTCGATTTGTTTAATGCTCCTTATTTTAAATTGTTGTTTGTTTATAACTAGTATTAGATATTAAAGAAACTCGAAATGATTTTGAAAATTTGATTTTAAAAACAAGCTTATTTTATTTAATGAACAGAAGTCGTGTTGAAAACCATCTTAAACGTATACGAGCCGACGTCACGGTCTAGAAACTACAGAAGTTTTCAGAATACACGAAACAATTTAATTCTTAATTAAGTAAGTATTACTAATCCATCATTTTGAATTTTTTACTTTTGTATGAAAATCAGCTCTCTATTAATATTAAAAAAATGTGACCTTGTAGCAAAACTAATCTCCTTTTTCTTTTGTACATAATCGCTCAACAAATGGTGTTATAAAACGCACGGTACATAAATATTTACCGTTTATGTAGTGTGGCCATTACCACCAACGTCTTTAGAAGTAGCCGATACTCCAGAAGAATGACCCCGAACTTTTTCTCAAAACCAAGGGTTGAAGTTTATGACTCATGGCGGCATAAACTTTTCAATCAATGCCGACATAAAATAACACAGTATAATGCAAATAATAAGCAGACAATGCCCGTGCCATAAATACTATTATATTTTATTATGAAAAACGTAAACGCTGTTTGAGGTAGATTTACGATCTTTCCGAGAACCATCTGATATTGTCTTTTAAAAGAAATAATAATAAAGATAACCTGACAAGCAGCTTTTTGTTTGTACTGTATAAGAAATCAGCAACACTTTATTGTCTTGATACTCTTTTATATTAACTAAAATTAAAATAAAAGTAATCGCAAAGATCGTGTGATATCGTTCTTGCACGGTAAAATGACATTAGTAAAAATCATCAATTATTAACACATTCTAAATTTTAGAGGTGGCTTTCACTATTAACCTAATTGTAATTACGCCTTGTTAAAGATAATACGTATTGAAAAATCAAACATGGACAAATAGTATTAGTATGATTTATACTACTAAAATCTAAAGCAAATTAATGTTGGGTTTATTTGAAAGTAGCAACTACTAAATATAAAAACTACACTAAACATTTAAATTGTTGTAGTTGAACGCACTAGTTGTTTAAAATATCAAAATGTCGAACCGGTTCGGTTCGGTTCGAGGTTCGGTTCGTTTTTTTCGAACCTTATCGAACCGAACCGGGAAATATTTTTTCGAACCGAACCTCGAACCGAACCGGACTAAAAAGTTTTCGAACCGAACCGAACCTAGGGCAAGGTTTGGTTCGGTTCGGTTCGAATCCATCACTAGGTCCTATCTTACACCAGAAACGTGCCTTTGTATTTTTAGATGATATATTAGTTATCTCAAGTTCCTTCCAAGAGCATATCGCTACACTGAATGACGTTGCTGAACGCCTAAATGCAGCAGGTTTTAAAATAAATTGAGAGAAATGTCAATTTTGCTGTTCCTCCCTTACATTTCTTGGTTTTATTATTGATGGAACTGGTTTACCAGCAGATCCTGCTAAAGTCGACGCTATTACTAAATTTAAAACACCCAAAACTGTTACCGAAATTAAACGTTTAATAGGAATGATTAGTTATTATCGCATTTTTCTACCAAACTTTTCAACTATATCTACACCCATTACCGCTTTAATTAAAAATAAAAAGAAATCCCAATCTGTTGAATGGAATTTAGAAGCTCAACAGACTTTTGAACAAATTAAAACGTTAATCACTTCAGCGCCTATCTTAATCTCGCCCAATTTGGATGAAAGATTTTATATACAAACTGATGCCTCACTTACTGGTTTAGGTGAAATGTTGTTTCAGGTGAGCAATGGATTAGAACACCCTATCGCTTATGCAAGTCGTGCCTTAACTTCTGCCGAACAAAAATATTCAGCTACCAAACGTGAAGTATTAGGGGTTATCTTTGGTATTAAAAAATTTAGAGGATATGTTGAAGGTATACATTTTACAGTAATTACTGATTGTGCAGCCCTCACATGGTTAAATAACTTAAAACAACCCGCAGGTTGTTTGGCAAGATGGAACTTGCGTATCCCTCAATTTACCTTTGACGTTAGGCATAGACTTGGAAATTGAATATTGTACCTGATGCCTTATCTCGTGATGTCGTTTCTCTTAATATTCCAGATCTAATCCCTGATGCCTGATATCTTAATATGATCAAGAAAGTTTCTGAAAATCCAGATAAATTCCCCACCTTTCGGGTAACAAATAATAAATTATATAAATTTGTATCTTCCTCATCCCGCAAAATATCTAACATCCCTGAATGGAAACTTGTTGTCCCTACCGCAAACCGCAGTGAAGTTCTTACATTGTGTCATGATGATCCTATAGCTGCTCATCTTGGTATCACGAAAACCCTAGCTAAAATATCTGAATTATATTATTGGCCTACATTAAAACAATCTGTCTGTCGTTATATTAGGAACTGTAAAATTTATGGTTCTCAAAAGAGCTCTCAAGAAGCTCGTTCTGGTTTAATAGGTAACTTTAAACGCGTATATTATCCCTTTCAATTAATATCGCTTGACTTATTAGGACCTCCCCCCCCCCCGATCAAAAAAATGTAACCAATATCTTTTAGTTGTCACCGATTGGTTTTCTAAATTTGGTATGGTGCAACCGTTACGTAAAGCTACATTTGCCGCTATAATTAAATTCTTAGAGCAAAATGTATTTTTTATCTTTGGTGTTCCTCAGATTATTCTTTGCGACAATGGGGCGCAATTTATCTCAAAAGATTTTCAAATTTTCGTTAAGAGCTACAAAGTACAAAAAGTTTGGTTTAACGCAAAATACCATCCCCAGGTAAACCCTACCGAAAGAGTAAATAGAGTCTTAATTACGGCTATCTCTTCATATATCAATTCAGACCATACTAGATGGGATGAAAATATCTTTAAAATTTCTCAAGCTTTGCGTACATCCAAACATGGAGCAACCCAATTTACTCCGTCATTTCTTGTTTTTGGAAAATATACCCCAATCGATGGTAGCTATTATGGTTCAGTTCCAGACGATACTAACGTAATTGAATTTGACAAAAAAGTACGCTGGGACAAAGACCAGCAATCTTTAACGACGTTAGAAAAAATTTGCTAAAAGCTTACGAAAAAAGTAAGGACCACTATAATCTGCGTAAACGAAATATTTCATTTGCCTTAGGCGAACATGTTTGAACTAAGACATTTTCTTCAAAATTAGCCCCTAAATTCATTCTATGTAAGGTCACTCGTGTCGTTAGTCCACATTATCTATGAACTTCAAGATGCTGAAGGAAAACGCCAAGGAAGGTGGCATATTAAAGACCTTAAACCATTCTCTGCTGACCCAAATGTCAATTAAATTTTTCACGTTCCATTTCCTTAACGATTTACCTAATATTTTTTGTCCCTACTATGAATTAGTTAACTTCAATTACTCACTCCATACCTTATACAGCATTTACCTTTTACACGTTTAACTTATTTACCTTAAACTAGCTATCTTTCTGCTTCTTGTTGACTTTTCCTTGAATTTATCGTTAGTCACATATCGGTTTATTGTGTACGTCCCCGAGTATAACCCTATCGCTTCATTTAATTAATCCTCGCACTTTTTCTATAACAGATTATTTTGTTTTCAGTATTTATCTTACATCGTTTAATTTTGTAGCGATTGTCGTAACTTTGGTTGTAATAATTCATTGAATTTTTACGATTGGTTTTAGCTGATGTTTTGAGTGGATGCTTTTTTCTTTGGGCTCACATAGGAGCCGTGGCCTATGCCATTGTAAGAAATAGTCCATATTCGCAGTTGCAAAAAACTAGAAGTTTCTATGCCATGTGTTTTTCTTCTGAATTATTACAGTCTCCCGCATTATCCTATATCATTACTTGTTTCTCCTTCCACGAAGTCATCATAACGTATAAACATTTTTTTTCGTTGTTTTTTATTGAACTTCGTGGTGAGGTGCTATCGCTATTTATTGATACCTTATCGAATTCTCGGTTGTTTTAGCATATTGGGACAGTGTGTCTGTATTTAACTGCTTATAATTAGGCATTTTTGTGTGTTTAGGGCGTTACCGTTTTTAAAAATTATCTTGCAACAGTTGGTTTTTTATGTGAAGGTATCTGTAGTGATACTTTTAAGTTGTTGTTTCAACTTTTGTTTGATTTTCTTATCGTAGTGGCTGCACTCGTTAGGAAAATGATTGTACTAGTTCTCATTAAGGGTCTAGTAATTTTTTAACTTATGATGTACGTTAACTTGTCTGATTAATATAGCAGGTGGTCCTTCAGACCGACCTGTGTTTAACAGGGACATCTCTTTACCTTCTCTCGGACGCTTGTCCAAAAACTCTACTTTTCATATCCTGCTGTCTCCATTTCTGCATTATCTTTCATTCGGTAGACCTGTTCTTGTCCCGGAACACCCGTCTACCACGTAAGACTGATTTTTCTTTCACTCCGGTCTACTGACCACATTGGCTGGTTGAGTAGTGCTTTGCTATCCACCTTTTCTGTCTCTTTAGCTCAATGCAAGCTCTTCCTCTATTCTCTTCTACCTGGAAGTGCCTCTTATGCAGTTCAAAATGCCTACCTCCCTCTTTTTACCTTTCCTATTTCTACTGCCTTTTCATTTCCGTTAGTCACCGTGTGGTTGCGCGGGGGGGTTTTTACATACACCCGGACCACGTCTCTGGGAATCTTTCGTGAGGTCATGCGGTGCCACTGTCAGCGCACATGGCCGCTGGCAATGCATGTATGTATGAGTGTGTGAATGTGTGAGTGTATGTAGAAAAGAATGGATATCGTACGGATATCGTATCGATATCGATTGACGCCGGGTGCAGGAATGCACCCAAATGCCTTTTCCGGTACCTCGTACCGTTTATATAAACGGGCCTGCTTCACAGGTCGCTCTTCTAAGGGGTACGAGTATTTTCCCTATATAACGGCTCCAAGGAGCCACTCTATTGTGTATCTTTGGAATGGGTGACGAAACGGCTTGGTGAACTGGGGAATTCTACGCTATATCTTCGATGTATGTAGTCGTAGCGTGCCTTAGCGTGCTGGGATGTTTCGGATCCATCTATTGTTATCTAGTTTTATCTTAATATCGTTATTTTAGCTATTATATTTGATAATAACTTTAGCTTAATATCGTTATCTTACCTATTATCTTGATAATAACTTGAGTTTAATATCTTTATCTTACCTATTATCTTTGATAATAAGTTTACCTTAATATCGTTATTTTACCTATTATCTTTGATAATAACTTAAGATTTTGCTTTATCTTTTTTTATCTTCCTAACGTTTGATATTTACGATCAGACATAGGAATTATTTTTCAAATATTGAGTGAAAAAACTAACTTGATGATAGGAACGAAATTTGTTAGGTTAGTAATGTAAGAAATTATGATACTGTTGGTAAGTTTGTTGATTCACAACCATGTCATGGACAAGTTTTGATGTGTATTGTTTATTAAACCAGAGTACCAGTACCTAAAAATTTGCTAAAGTGCATAGTGACTTGCTCTTTTGAACATTTTGAAATTTGGACATTTTCTTGCCAAAGAAGAAACAGTCTAGATGCAACGCTTATGTGCGTCTGCACTTAGAAAACTGTAATGTTAGCTTTAGTTTAGTATATATGTTAGGCGACTTGTCGCATTTATTCTAGTTTTAGTAGTGCTTCATGCTCCCCGACAAATTGTGCTGTCGATTATAACTGCGTCACATTAAAGACTCGTATGTGCACTTTAAATGTAGTTCAAAACAATGGGGCTACACATTTCGTTTCCTGGTAATCCGGAAGACGTTTTATCGGTCGGAAAAAACCAGGTGGCGCCTAAAATAAACATTTTGTAGAATTTAAGTTAGGGTTTATGTAGGTTAGTTAGAATTTAGATTTTAACCTTTTACCGTGCTAACAGTCAATTTCTTTTTAAGATTTTTTTTATGGCTTTGTCGCGATTGTTACATGCCAAAAATCGGCTATGTAAACATTTCTGTTTTTAGTCTAATTTGCGAGTGAATTCGCGCCAATATTTTAAAAGACTTGTGCGTGCATTTCCGTCACTTTAGATAGTTGCGTCGGCGCCCGAGAATGCGCAAATGCGGAGTGGGGAAGTAAGTGATGATTTCCGTCACGTCATGGACTAGTCAACGAAACGTCGAACAGTGTGGTTATCTGTGGTGTGCCTTTGTCTTCTTTTTTCAGATATGTAGGTTTCCTGTCTCGTACCTGTTATCGCTCTCTACCTTATTCCTTTCGAATCGCTACAACAAGAAGAAGGAAGACAAATCAATTTGACTTCGACGAAGGGACGAACCACGCCCAAGAACGCCCAACTAACGCCACAATAGCTGCAATGTTGTGAAGAGCTCCACAGTTTACGTGAGTACATTTTGTCTTTTCCTATAATCAAAATAAACATTTTTTGCATGTGATAATAATTTGAGGCGTAATAATGACGTAACCACTTATTGCGCAATAATACGCACGTATTTATTATGTTACCAACTGTCGTAGTGGCTCTTATAAATTACGCGCCGGGACTTTAAAAGTATACCTTAGAATATAGGGAGCGTAGAGTATAACTGTCATCGTTCAAAGGGGGCGGCGTCTGTAAGCAAGTAGGCTTGGCTTAGTTCATTGTTTAATAAACATAAGAAAAATCAATATAAGTTGCAAACTAACATAATATAAGAAGTATGATTGAATGCTTTAACAGTTAGGATGGTTTCGGATGACTTCCTGGGGGCTGTGGAGCCAGGAGTAGACTGTATGCACCAGTTAGTGAGGTGTGTAGGTCTTCGGATAGCTTCGGCTTTCTTCGGTGGTATTTGGAAGTTGCTGAAGAGATCCAGTGTGAACTTAACAGTGAAGATTAAGGCATATATACAGGTCGGCGAGGTCCAGACATCTTCGGTGGTGTTCGGGTCTCGTCGGTAATCTTCGTGTTTTTAGTGGTGGGTCAAAGATACGTTAAAGCAATTATGAAATGAAAATTATATGCACTTAAAAACTACTATTTACAAATATATACAAAAGAAAAAGGTTCAGAAGGTATTCAGTGTCTTCTGAAGTCTTCGGCGGCGTCGTGGGGTTGATGCCTCTACGGGGATGTTGTCCCTGTGGTAGAGCTTGGCGGATGCAATCACAATAACGACGTCGGTGCAGTATGGAACGGAGCTGAGCGTTCGTACGTGCTTGTTGGTTGTGTGTTGATGAATTACGACGACGGCCTCCAGGTATGGCGGCGGATACGGTAACGTTTAAGGCAGGACGCAGGCTATGGTGAGCACTGCGCTAGGATTAAGCGTGCTATGGCGAGCGACGCTTTGGAAAGGTTTTTCACAGGCTATGATGAGCACTGCGGAGGAGAGGTGAATCCCAGGCTATGATGAGCACTAGGACTCTTCTGCAGAAATCGAATTTGTATTTATAGTCTCCAGGTCGCTATCCATCGTATGTTGAAAAACGCTTATCAGAGCTTTAACCAATGAATTGCATTGTCGATTTTAGATTTTCAAACAAAATTATAAAAATGTTGGAAATACAATTTTTAGTTGGAATTCTTCTGTGCTCAGCACGTGTACTCTGATATAGTCAAACTTACGTTTCGATGTGCGCTCAGTCTATTGCATGTGATCTGGAGAGTAACATAACAACCCTAAGATAGAGATACTTAGATATCCTGTAGATAGAGATATAACAAATAGTCTAGCTCAGACGTAAGCGGGCTTGAGGATCGTGCACTACTTGTATGTAAGAACCTCTTCGGAATTGTAGAAAGGAACTGAGAAATTAAATTTAGTTTAATGGAAGAAATAACTGTAGAGAATTCAATACACAAGTTCCTATTACTAACTACCTTAAAACTATAATCGTATAATAATAAAGTAACCGGTACTTACGACTCTTCGTAGGTGAAACGACCGTGCTAGCAAAACGAAACTCGTAAGATAAATAGTCGTAAGTCTTTACTAATGAGCTCCCAAAATTTATATACGATGACAGGTGACATTAAATAATTAAATTTCTCAAATAACGTGCTTTAAGATCCATACATGAAGATAAAACGATATAGGTAATCATCATATAAAAACAACATAAGATGGCGCTATCAGCCTTAGGCATAATATTTAAACCTTCTGTATCAAGGGTTGCGGCCGTACAGTAACACATGGACGTACCCCAACAATCCATAGTGAACTACTCAGGATGTATATGAAAAATATTCTACTGATGTTTTTGCATTGTTTTATATATAGTTTACAATTATTTGCAACGAAGATGCTAGCAATGAAAATAACAATTTCTAAAATTTCGCCCGATTTTAAAACAATAGTAACGGGTTTATTTGAGAACAACGAAACCGTAAATGATGGCACCTGTGTGAAGTTAGCAGCCAAAACTTAGCAGCCATTTTACCGAAACCACCCGAATGTTCATGGGCGTAGATGTTGTATGGAAAACTTAATACCATAATCAATTATTAATCCTGTTTTAATATAAATTTAAAATAATAATGCAAAGTTTTAACTTTTAGAGAAAAGATTCAATAGTTCATAACCCTATCCATTCAAATTATATCATGAGCGCTTTATGGACTACAGTAAATCAAACAAAACTAAATCCGATCCCAATTATAAATGTTAAATGAACAAAGATAGCAGTTCACACAATAGCGATGGTCTTTTCAGAGCTGTCTTGCGAGGTTTCTATTGTTGCGATCCACTATTAGGCAACCCGTCAAACATACAAACGCCCGGGGCACAGCGTATTCTTCAGCATTCGAGAATCCTTCTACAAAGTTCTAGATAATGAGTCATATCTTAATGCAGGGTATATATAAGGCCGCTTATGAATGTAAGAGTTAGTCTATTCTTGAATGTCTAATATAAATTATAACGTTGTAAAGTGATAGCAGTTTTGAGCTTTTGAAGTATACATAAATGTGATATGCTGTGTCTAATGTTCATACAGCTTGTAGTATACATAAATAAATAGAAGTGTATAAATAAATAGTAGTGTTAGTGTTGTTAATGAACCTATGGTAAAGGAGTTAATTTAAGAAGATATTAGTGCTTGTAAATTCATTAGTGTAATAGTGCTTCATTGTTAAGTGGACTGAAAACATCTATAAATAAGGCATATACTGTTAATTAGACTTGTGAACAGTAAGTAATAAAGACGTTTGTTATTACTTGTTTTAAATTAAAGAAACGCGGTAGTAGTGGCGCGTTACACTGGTGTCAGGCATTTGTGGGGTATATAGTGATTAATTTAAAACACAAGTCTAAAGACATTTAAGTAGTTTATATATGCCAGTTACAAGGAGTCAAAATAAGATGGAGGCAGAAAGTTTAATGAATTTCCTTAAGGATTTTAAATCCGAAATGCAAGTGACACTTAGTGAAAATGCTGAGAAAATGGAGGAGAGGTCGGCTAAACTGGAAGTGACACTAAACGAAAACTTAGTGAAGTCAGTTGAACTGGAATCGACCCTTAAAGAATTTAAATACGGCATGGAAATGACACTTAGTGAAAATGCTGAGAAAATAGAGGAAAAGTTAAGTGAAAATACAGCCACGTTAGAACGAAGATTAATGGAAAGTTCCATTGCATTGAAAGAAGATTTCACTGAACAGGTAAAACAGTTGAGCAAAAGTTGGACAGTAAATTGATAAAATGGAAGAAGATGTGATGAGGCTGCAAGAACAAGTAATTTCACTAACAACGCGGCCACTTGAATTGCCAAGCCAAGTTGTTAATCAGAACATTCCAGAAATAAGAACAATGGAAAGAAGCGAGTCAATTCCGTCTAAATTTAAAGTAAAACCACCTACATTCGATGGTAAAACACCTTGGCCCACATATTTGAAACAATTTGAAGCTGCTGCAATAGCCAACGGTTGGTGCAACAAAGAGAAGGCTATCTCCTTAATAGTGGCCCTACGGGGGGAGGCTCTTAACATCTTACAAACGATTCCCGATCACCAGCAGAATGATTACGGCCTCTTAACATCGAAGCTTGAGATGAGATATGGAGATGCTCACCTTCAACAGGTTTACCACGCACAAGTTAAGAACCGCTCGCAAAAGACAAGTGAAAGCCTGCAAGAATTCGAAGCTGACATTGCCAGATTAGTTAGATTGGCATACCCAACGGCACCAGACAGCTTTTTCGAACAACTTGCTGTCCAAACATTTGTGGATGGCGTTAAGGATGGCGAAATACAGCAAGCGCTAAGACTAGCACGGCCAAAAATGTTGGATGACGCACTGGCCCATGCGTTTGAATTTGAAGCAGCTAAGCAGACATCACATAGGGTGAGTCACAAAGCTCGGTCTGCCTTAGAGGAACCTGGTCAAGCTCAGAACAGCATAGATGAAATAGTCAATCGTGTGTTTGAAAAGCGAAAGGCGGAAAGGCTGAAAAGACAACGACCGCGGAGATGGCGTCTACGATGCTGGAGCTGCGGTGAAGTTGGCCATATGCAGAGACGCTGTACTCAACCAAAGAAACAACCGGTTGTGCCAAAGCTGGTCCATGTAAGGGGGCGAACTTCGACTGCACAGCGTAGTGCCCCGGAGATTATCATCCGTGCTGCATCGTCGGTGGAAAGTCTGGACAGCATTTATATCGATGGTAGAATTAATGGTAGGGTTGTCCGATTACTTGTGGATACAGGAGCAACAAGAACTATTGTGAGACCAGATTTGGTTAGTCGTGGAAAAGTGCTACCTGTATCGGTGTGTCTCCGAACGGCAAGTGGTGAGAAGATTGGTACTCACGGAGAGACTGCCGTTATGTTGACAATTGGGGACAAATTAATTAATCATCGAGTGTTGGTAGCTGAAATTACAGAAGAAGTGATCTTGGGAATGGATCTCATGAGAGAATATGGGTTTCATGTAAACATGAAAGAAAATGTGCTTCGGATGGATGATGATGAGATTCCATTTCAAGGTAGGAGTAACCAGACGATGCAAGTACGAATGATTTGCGATGTGAAAATACCCGAGAAGGCGGAAATGATAGTAATGGGACACCCGGATGGTACGCTCCGGGAAGGACAAGTATGCATGATGGAAGCAACTGAATCGGGAATGGGTCAGGAGGGACTTCTGATTGGAAGAACGCTGGTAAAGTCTCGAAACATGGTACCAGTAAGGGTGCTGAACATTAATCCCCATACAGTGACCCTGAAGAAAGGCATGATTGTGGGAAGTTGCATTCCAGTATGTCATATTAAACGTTGTGTGGACGACACGAAAAATAAACCAACCAACGGTTGCTCACAGAAATTGCTGGATATGTTGATACCCTCGTGTCAAGGATTAAATGGCGACCAACTGGGCAAGGTAAAAGAACTGGTCGGACGATATCGAGGTGTGTTTGCACTGGATGATAGTGAGAAAGGAAGGACGAATGTTGTGCAGCACAAGATCAATACTGGAGATGCGCAACCGATAAGACAGCACCCCAGGCGGCTTCCTTTGGCAAAACGTAAGGAAGCTGAGCAAATTATCACCGATATGGAAGAACAGGGAGTGATTGAACCCTCGAATAGTCCATGGGCATCCCCGGTAGTGCTTGTCAAGAAAAAGGACGGGTCGACCAGGTTTTGTGTAGACTACCGGCGGCTTAATAATGTGACAAAGAAAGACAGCTATCCTTTGCCCAGAATTGATGACACCTTAGATACTCTATCCGGATCTAAATGGTTTTCGACCTTGGACTTGAAAAGCGGATACTGGCAGGTAGGCTTGGAGCCAAACGATAAAGAAAAGACTGCCTTTACAATTGGAACTGGATTATGGCAGTTCAAGGTCATGCCATTTGGATTATGCAATGCTCCTGCTACTTTTGAACGATTGATGGAGTCGGTACTGCGTGGACTGTCCTGGAAGACATGTCTGGTGTACCTGGACGACGTGATAGTGTTAGGTCGGTCTTTCGAAGAACATCTTAAGAACCTAGAGGAGATATTCCAGAGATTACGGGGCAAACCTTACATTGAGCCCCAAGAAGTGTCACCTGTTTGGAAAAGAGGTGAAATACCTAGGACATGTCGTTTCGGAGACCGGAATAAGAGCTGACCCTGACAAAATAAAAACGGTACAGGAGTGGCCTACACCAGCAGATATACACCAACTACGCAGTTTTCTAGGATTGTGCACATATTACCGACGTTTTATACTTGGGTTTGCGAACATTGCCAAACCGTTAACAAAATTAACCGAAGATGGACAAGAATATGATTGGAATGACGACTGCCACAGAGCATTTGAACAACTGAAACGGCTACTAGTTACAGCACCAATTTTGAGCTATCCACGGATGGAGGGGAAATTTGTGTTGGATACCGACGCCAGTAACACAGCTATAGGAGGCGTTCTTTCTCAAGTGCAGGACGGACAAGAAAAAGTTATTGGGTATTTCAGCAAGGTCTTGTCGCGGCCAGAAAGGAACTATTGTGTGACAAGAAGGAAGCTGTTGGCCGTCGTCAAATCCGTAGAGCACTTTTATAAGTACTTATACGGCCGTAAATTCCTGTTGAGAACAGACCATGCTGCACTGAAATGGTTACTGCAGTTTCGAAATCCTGAAGGGCAAGTGGCAAGGTGGATAGAGCGGCTGCAGGAATATGACTTTGACACAGAACATCGCGTAGGAACTAGCCATCGGAATGCAGACGCTCTATCTAGGAGACCTTGTCCGGTGGACTGCAATCATTGCTCCAAGATGGAAGAAAAATAAGTGTCATCCATAGAATGACGGTAACCGATGATACTTGGCAACTCGAAAAAATACGAGAAGACCAGGAAAATGACGCCGAATTAGGGACGTATTATTGAGTGGAAAAATAGAGGACAACGACCAGCTTGGGAAGAAATTAGTATTTCAAGTAGGGCCTGAAGGCATACTGGGCACAGTGGGACTCCTTGATGATGGAAAATAGAATCTTGAAACGACGCCTAGAATTTGAAGATGGCACTGAGAGACTTCAAGTGATAGTGCCGAGAAGCAGAGTGCCGGAAGTGTTGCAGCACTTGCACTATGGTATTTCCGGAGGGCACTTTGGCGTGAAAAGAACTCTCGAGAGAGTGAGAAAGATTCTATTGGCTGAACTGCAAAGATGATGTGAAGGAGTGGTGCCGGAAATGTGAATTGTGTGCCTCTGCAAATGGCCCGGTCTCAAAACGGAAAGCCCCAATGAGACAGTATAACGTGGGGAATCCTTTTGAGAGGGTAGCCATTGATATAGCTGGTCCATTTCCTGAATCAGAGAAAGGAAATAAATACATCTTGGTTGCAATGGATTATTTTACCAAATGGCCGGAGGCATATGCTATACCTAACCAAGAAGCCGAGACGGTTGCAGATGTGCTAGTCAGGGAGTTGTTTTGTCGTTTTGGAGTTCCGTTGGAATTACACTCCGATCAAGGTCGAAACTTCGAATCAGTATTGTTTCAAAATGTCTGCAAGCATCTTGGAATCAGGAAGACTAGAACCACACCACTTCATCCCCAATCGGATGGAATGGTTGAAAGAATGAACAGGACGTTAGGGAAGTACCTGGCCAAAGTTGTCTCTGAACATCAACGAGACTGGGACCAATATCTGCATTTGTTCCTACTGGCGTACCGATCTTCGGTACATGACAGCACAGGGTACTCTCCGCTTGCGTAATGCTGGACGTGTTGCGGCTACCATGTGATCTTCAGTTTGGATTTAAACCTGGAGAAGAGATCGCAGGTGAAGATTACGTTAGTAAGCTTCGTGAAAGATCAAATAGTATTCACGAAAACGTCCGAAAGAATATACAGGCAGCAAGCGATCGAATGAAATCACAATATGACACGAGAGCACAAGAAGGTGGTTATCAACCTGGAGATTTAGTGGGTTGTACAATCCACAAAGAAAACGTGGATTGTCGCCAAAACTACAAAGACAATGGGAAGGGCCGTACGAAGTGTTAAAAGGATTAATGATGTAGTGTACCGGATCAGAAGATCCTCGTGGTAAACCGAAAGTGGTACACTTTGACCGTTTAACATCCTACGCTGGCAACAACCAGGAAGACTCGAATAATGATAATGGTGTTCGGCAAGTTATTAATCATGAGCCAAATGTAGATTTTGAGAGCTTTATGGCGGCGTATGGTGGTTCCGCTAAGGCGAGATTTGGCGTTGTTGTTGAAAAACAGCAAGATCTGTTTAGAGCACCAGGAGAGTATTCCCTTGCACATTGCGTAGCCCAAGATTTGGCAATGTCAAGGGAATAGCTGTTGTTTTCAAGAAAAGTTTGGATGTGTGGATGAATTAGTACAACAGCAGCCAACTGTAGGAAAATCTTTGGTCCTTCAAGATAAAAATCGTTATGTTTACTATCTGGTCACCAAAATCCTTCATGGCAGAGACCTAGTTATGGACATCTATGGGAGGCTTTGCTAAATCTTAAGGCGCAGATGATGGAAAATGGAGTAACGAGACTAGCGGTGCCCAAGCTGGGCTGTGGACTGGATCGCTTAGACTGGAGGATAGTCCGAAATATGCTAGAAGTAGTTTTCCAGGAACCAACGTCCAGATTCTTGTTTGTTGTTATCAACCGGTTGCCTACCAAGACCATGAAAAGAGTGTTGACTGTTACTTCCAACGACGCGGTAGATGCACCAGAGGAGATAGCTGCCGATACCGTCATCAGTCATCGAATTGGCGTCAAGATGGATTTACAGTTACGAGACGTAACTTTTAAAACGGGCATCCCTTTGGCCCCGTTCAAAGGGGGACCTTTCTTACTTGGAATTTTGTTCAGATAATTATACTTAATTTTAATAACCGAAATGGAGTTGCACTTGAAAATTTTTAAAGTGGTTAAATAATAGCAGTACTATTAAAAGGAATCTTGGTTCCAAAGAATTTAAATATTGATTGTTAAAATTTAATTTATTTTTATACCAAAAAAGGGTAATTGAAATTTTGCAAATTAGGAATAATGAATACTCACTTAAAAAGGCAATCTTTCGGCCCCGTAAGTACCTTTGGTACCTTGTTTTAGACCTATTTTTATTTCCATACCGAAAAAATGGAGTCCAAGAAATTTTGCAAGGAGTTGAGGAATAATAGCAACTACTCACTGTAAAACGCGCAATCTCTTCGGCCCCGTCCAAGTACCTTCTGGTACCTTGATTGTTCACCTATTATACTTTATTTCATACCGAAAAAAGGATGCCAACTTGAAATTTTGCAAGGAGTTGAGGAATAATAGCACTACTCACGTAAAACGCGCAATCTCTTCGGCCCCGTCCAAAGTACCTTCTGGTCCTTGATTGTTCAGACCTATTATACTTATTTCATACCGAAAAAAATGGAATGCCAACTTGAAATTTTGCAAGGAGTTGAGGAATAATAGCAACTACTCACTGTAAAACGCGCAATCTCTTCGGCCCCGTCCAAGGGTACCTTCTGGTACCTTGATTGTTCAGACCTATTATACATTATTTCATATCGAAAAAAATGGAGTGCCAACTTGAAATTTTGCAAGGAGTTGAGGAATAATAGCAACTACTCACTGTAAATCGCGCAATCTCTTCGGCCCCGTCCAAGGGTACCTTCTGGTACCTTGATTGTTCAGACCTATTATACATTATTTCATACCGAAAAAATGGAGTGCCAACTTGAAATTTTGCAAGGAGTTGAGGAATAATAAACTACTCACTGTAAAACGCGCAATCTCTTCGGCCCCGTCCAAGGGTACCTTCTGGTACCTTGATTGTTCAACCTATTATACTTATTTCATACCGAAAAAAAGGAGTGCCAACTTGAAATTTTGCAAGGAGTTGAGGAATAATAAGCTACTCACTGTAAAACGCGCAATCTCTTCGGCCCCGTCCAAGGGTACCTTCTGGTACCTTGATTGTTCAGACCTATTATACTTATTTCATACCGAAAAAATGGAGTGCCAACTTGAAATTTTGCAAGGAGTTGAGGAATAATAGCAGCTACTCACTGTAAAACGCGCAATCTCTTCGGCCCCGTCCAAGGGTACCTTCTGGTACCTTGATTGTTCAGACCTATTAACTTATTTCATACCGAAAAAATGGAGTGCCAACTTAAATTTTGCAAGGAGTTGAGGAATAATAGCAACTACTCACTGTAAAACGCGCAATCTCTTCGGCCCCGTCCAAGGGTACCTTCTGGTACCTTGATTTTCAGACCTTTATACTTATTTCAACCGAAAAAATGGAGTGCCAACTTGAAATTTTGCAAGGAGTTGAGGAATAATAGCAGCTACTCACTGTAAAACGCGCAATCTCTTCGGCCCCGTCCAAGGGTACCTTCTGGTACCTTGATTGTTCAGACCTATTATACATTATTTCATACCGAAAAAATGGAGTGCCAACTGAAATTTTGCAAAGTTGAGGAATAATAGCAGCTACTCACTGTAAAACGCGCAATCTCTTCGGCCCCGTCCAAGTACCTTCTGGTACCTTGATTGTTCAGACCTATTATACATTATTTCATACCGAAAAAATGGAGTGCCAACTTAAATTTTGCAAGAAGTTGAGGAATAATAGCAACTACTCACTGTAAAACGCGCAATCTCTTCGGCCCCGTCCAAGGGTACCTTCTGGTACCTTGATTGTTCAGACCTATTATACATTATTTCATACCGACAAAATGGAGTGCCAACTTGAAATTTTGCAAAGTTGAGGAATAATAGCAGCTACTCACTGTAAAACGCGCAATCTCTTCGGCCCCGTCCAAGGGTACCTTCTGGTACCTTGATTGTTCAGACCTATTATACATTATTTCATACCGAAAAAATGGAGTGCCAACTTGAAATTTTGCAAGAGTTGAGGAATAATAGCAACTACTCACTGTAAAACGCGAATCTCTTCGGCCCCGTCCAAAGGGTACCTTCTGGTACCTTGATTTTCAGACCTTTATACTTATTTCAACCGAAAAAATGGAGTGTCAACTTGAAATTTTGCAAGGAGTTGAGGAATAATAGCAGCTACTCACTGTACAACGCGCAATCTCTTCGGCCCCGTCCAAGGGTACCTTCTGGTACCTTGATTGTTCAGACCTATTATACATTATTTCATACCGAAAAAATGGAGTGCCAACTTGAAATTTTGCAAGAGTTGAGGAATAATAGCAGCTACTCACTGTAAAACGCGCAATCTCTTCGGCCCCGTCCAAGTACCTTCTGGTACCTTGATTGTTCAGACCTATTATACATTATTTCATACCGAAAAAAATGGAGTGCCAACTTGAAATTGTGCAAGGAGTTGAGGAATAATAGCAGCTACTCACTGTAAAACGCGCAATCTCTTCGGCCCCGTCCAAGGGTACCTTCTGGTACCTTGATTGTTCAGACCTATTATACATTATTTCATACCGAAAAATGGAGTGCCAACTTGAAATTTTGCAAGGAGTTGAGGAATAATAGCAGCTACTCACTGTAAAACGCGCAATCTCTTCGGCCCCGTCCAAGGGTACCTTCTGGTACCTTGATTGTTCAGACCTATTATACATTATTTCATACCGAAAAAATGGAGTGCCAACTTGAAATTTTGCAAGGAGTTGAGGAATAATAGCAGTAAAACGCGCAATCTCTTCGGCCCCGTCCAAGGGTACCTTCTGGTACCTTGATTGTTCAGACCTATTATACTTATTTCATACCGAAAAAATGGAGTGCCAACTTGAAATTTTGCAAGGAGTTGAGGAATAATAGCAGCTACTCACTGTAAAACGCGCAATCTCTTCGGCCCCGTCCAAGGGTACCTTCTGGTACCTTGATTGTTCAGACCTATTATACATTATTTCATACCGAAAAAAAGGAGTGCCAACTTGAAATTTTGGAGTTGAGGAATAATAGCAGCTACTCACTGTAAAACGCGCAATCTCTTCGGCCCCGTCCAAGGGTACCTTCTGGTACCTTGATTGTTCAGACCTATTATACATTATTTCATACCGAAAAAATGGAGTGCCAACTTGAAATTTTGCAAGGAGTTGAGGAATAATAGCAGCTACTCACTGTAAAACGCGCAATCTCTTCGGCCCCGTCCAAGGGTACCTTCTGGTACCTTGATTGTTCAGACCTATTATACATTATTTCATACCGAAAAAATGGAGTGCCAACTTGAAATTTTGCAAGGAGTTGAGGAATAATAGCAGCTACTCACTGTAAAACGCGCAATCTCTTCGGCCCCGTCCAAGGGTACCTTCTGGTACCTTGATTGTTCAGACCTATTATACATTATTTCATACCGAAAAAATGGAGTGCCAACTTGAAATTTTGCAAGGAGTTGAGGAATAATAGCAGCTACTCACTGTAAAACGCGCAATCTCTTCGGCCCCGTCCAAGTACCTTCTGGTACCTTGATTGTTCAGACCTATTATACATTATTTCATACCGAAAAAATGGAGTGCCAACTTGAAATTTTGCAATGAGTTGAGGAATAATAGCAGCTACTCACTGTAAAACGCGCAATCTCTTCGGCCTCCTTCTGGTACCTTAATTGTTCAGACTTATTATACATTATTTCATACCGAAAAAATGGAGTGCCAACTTGAAATTTTGCAAGGAGTTGAGGAATAATAGCAGCTACTCACTGTAAAACGCGCAATCTCTTCGGCCCCGTCCAAGGGTACCTTCTGGTACCTTGATTGTTCAGACCTATTATACATTATTTCATACCGAAAAAATGGAGTGCCAACTTGAAATTTTGCAAGGAGTTGAGGAATAATAGCAGCTACTCACTGTAAAACGCGCAATCTCTTCGGCCCCGTCCAAGGGTACCTTCTGGTACCTTGATTGTTCAGACCTATTATACATTATTTCATACCGAAAAAATGGAGTGCCAACTTGAAATTTTGCAAGGAGTTGAGGAATAATAGCAGCTACTCACTGTAAAACGCGCAATCTCTTCGGCCCCGTCCAAAGGGTACCTTCTGGTACCTTGATTGTTCAGACCTATTATACATTATTTCATACCGAAAAATGGAGTGCCAACTTGAAATTTTGCAAGGAGTTGAGGAATAATAGCAGCTACTCACTGTAAAACGCGCAATCTCTTCGGCCCCGTCCAAGGGTACCTTCTGGTACCTTGATTGTTCAGACCTATTATACATTATTTCATACCGAAAAAATGGAGTGCCAACTTGAAATTTTGCAAGGAGTTGAGGAATAATAGCAGCTACTCACTGTAAAACGCGCAATCTCTTCGGCCCCGTCCAAGGGTACCTTCTGGTACCTTGATTGTTCAGACCTATTATACATTATTTCATACCGAAAAAATGGAGTGGGGGGGGGGGGGAAAAAAAAAAAAAAAAAAAAGGGTACCTTCTGGTACCTTGATTGTTCAGACCTATTATACATTATTTCATACCGAAAAAATGGAGTGCCAACTTGAAATTTTGCAAGGAGTTGAGGAATAATAGCAGCTACTCACTGTAAAACGCGCAATCTCTTCGGCCCCGTCCAAGGGTACCTTCTGGTACCTTGATTGTTCAGACCTATTATACATTATTTCATACCGAAAAAATGGAGTGCCAACTTGAAATTTTGCAAGGAGTTGAGGAATAATAGCAGCTACTCACTGTAAAGGGGGGGGGAGTGCCAACTTGAAATTTTGCAAGAGTTGAGGAATAATAGCAGCTACTCACTGTAAAACGCGCAATCTCTTCGGCCCCGTCCAAGGTACCTTCTGGTACCTTGATTGTTCAGACCTATTATACATTATTTCATACCGAAAAAATGGAGTGCCAACTTGAAATTTTGCAAGAGTTGAGGAATAATAGCACTACTCACTGTAAAACGCGCAATCTCTTCGGCCCCGTCCAAGGTACCTTCTGGTACCTTGATTGTTCAGACCTATTATACTTATTTCATACCGAAAAATGGAGTGCCAACTTGAAATTTTGCAAGGAGTTGAGGAATAATAGCAGCTACTCACTGTAAAACGCGCAATCTCTTCGGCCCGTCCAAGGTACCTTCTGGTACCTTGATTGTTCAGACCTATTATACTTATTTCATACCGAAAAAATGGAGTGCCAACTTGAAATTTTGCAAGGAGTTGAGGAATAATAGCAGCTACTCACTGTAAAACGCGCAATCTCTTCGGCCCCGTCCAAGGGTACCTTCTGGTACCTTGATTGTTCAGACCTATTATACATTATTTCATACCGAAAAAATGGAGTGCCAACTTGAAATTTTGCAAGGTTGAGGAATAATAGCAGCTACTCACTGTAAAACGCGCAATCTCTTCGGCCCGTCCAAGGTACCTTCTGGTACCTTGATTGTTCAGACCTATTATACTTATTTCATACCGAAAAAATGGAGTGCCAACTTGAAATTTTGCAAGGAGTTGAGGAATAATAGCAGCTACTCACTGTAAAACGCGCAACCGGTCCGGTCCTTCTGGTACCTTGATTGTTCAGACCTTTATACTTATTTCATACCGAAAAAATGGAGTGCCAACTTGAAATTTTGCAAGGAGTTGAGGAATAATAGCAGCTACTCACTGTAAAACGCGCAATCTCTTCGGCCCCGTCCAAGGGTACCTTCTGGTACCTTGATTGTTCAGACCTATTATACTTATTTCATACCGAAAAAATGGAGTGCCAACTTGAAATTTTGCAAGGAGTTGAGGAATAATAGCAGCTACTCACTGTAAAACGCGCAATCTCTTCGGCCCCGTCCAAGGGTACCTTCTGGTACCTTGATTGTTCAGACCTATTATACATTATTTCATACCGAAAAAATGGAGTGCCAACTTGAAATTTTGCAAGGAGTTGAGGAATAATAGCAGCTACTCACTGTAAAACGCGCAATCTCTTCGGCCCGTCCAAGGGTACCTTCTGGTACCTTGATTGTTCAGACCTATTATACATTATTTCATACCGAAAAAATGGAGTGCCAACTTGAAATTTTGCAAGGAGTTGAGGAATAATAGCAGCTACTCACTGTAAAACGCGCAATCTCTTCGGCCCCGTCCAAGGGTACCTTCTGGTACCTTGATTGCTTCGGCCCCGTCCAAGGTACCTTCTGGTACCTTGATTGTTCAGACCTATTATACATTATTTCATACCGAAAAAATGGAGTGCCAACTTGAAATTTTGCAAGGAGTTGAGGAATAATAGCAGCTACTCACTGTAAAACGCGCAATCTTTTCGGCCCCGTCCAAAGGTACCTTCTGGTACCTTGATTGTTCAGACCTATTATACATTATTTCATACCGAAAAAAATGGAGTGCCAACTTGAAATTTTGCAAGGAGTTGAGGAATAATAGCAGCTACTCACTGTAAAACGCGCAATCTCTTCGGCCCCGTCCAAGGGTACCTTCTGGTACCTTGATTGTTCAGACCTATTATACTTATTTCATACCGAAAAATGGAGTGCCAACTTGAAATTTTGCAAGGAGTTGAGGAATAATAGCAGCTACTCACTGTAAAACGCGCAATCTCTTCGGCCCCGTCCAAGGGTACCTTCTGGTACCTTGATTGTTCAGACCTATTATACATTATTTCATACTGAAAGGAATGGAGTGCCAACTTGAAATTTTGCAAGGAGTTGAGGAATAATAGCAGCTACTCACTGTAAAACGCGCAATCTCTTCGGCCCCGTCCAAGGGTACCTTCTGGTACCTTGATTGTTCAGACCTATTATACATTATTTCATACCGAAAAATGGAGTGCCAACTTGAAATTGTGCAAGGAGTTGAGGAATAATAGCAGCTACTCACTGTAAAACGCGCAATCTCTTCGGCCCCGTCCAAGGGTACCTTCTGGTACCTTGATTGTTCAGACCTATTATACTTTATTTCATACCGAAAAAAATGGAGTGCCAACTTGAAATTTTGCAAGGAGTTGAGGAATAATAGCAGCTACTCACTGTAAAACGCGCAATCTCTTCGGCCCCGTCCAAGGGTACCTTCTGGTACCTTGATTGTTCAGACCTATTATACTTATTTCATACCGAAAAAATGGAGTGCCAACTTGAAATTTTGCAAGGAGTTGAGGAATAATAGCAGCTACTCACTGTAAAACGCGCAATCTCTTCGGCCCCGTCCAAGGGTACCTTCTGGTACCTTGATTGTTCAGACCTATTATACATTATTTCATACCGAAAAAAATGGAGTGCCAACTTGAAATTTTGCAAGGAGTTGAGGAATAATAGCAGCTACTCACTGTAAAACGCGCAATCTCTTCGGCCCCGTCCAAGGGTACCTTCTGGTACCTTGATTGTTCAGACCTATTATACATTATTTCATACCGAAAAAATGGAGTGCCAACTTGAAATTTTGCAAGGAGTTGAGGAATAATAGCAGCTACTCACTGTAAAACGCGCAATCTCTTCGGCCCCGTCCAAGGGTACCTTCTGGTACCTTGATTGTTCAGACCTATTATACATTATTTCATACCGAAAAAATGGAGTGCCAACTTGAAATTTTGCAAGGAGTTGAGGAATAATAGCAGCTACTCACTGTAAAACGCGCAATCTCTTCGGCCCCGTCCAAGGGTACCTTCTGGTACCTTGATTGTTCAGACCTATTATACTTATTTCAACCGAAAAAATGGAGTGCCAACTTGAAATTTTGCAAGGAGTTGAGGAATAATAGCAGCTACTCACTGTAAAACGCGCAATCTCTTCGGCCCCGTCCAAGGGTACCTTCTGGTACCTTGATTGTTCACCTATTATACATTATTTCATACCGAAAAAATGGAGTGCCAACTTGAAATTTTGCAAGGAGTTGAGGAATAATAGCAGCTACTCACTGTAAAACGCGCAATCTCTTCGGCCCCGTCCAAGGTACCTTCTGGTACCTTGATTGTTCAGACCTATTATACATTATTTCATACCGAAAAATGGAGTGCCAACTTGAAATTTTGCAAGGAGTTGAGGAATAATAGCAGCTACTCACTGTAAAACGCGCAATCTCTTCGGCCCCGTCCAAGGGTACCTTCTGGTACCTTGATTGTTCAGACCTATTATACTTATTTCATACCGAAAAAATGGAGTGCCAACTTGAAATTTTGCAAGGAGTTGAGGAATAATAGCAGCTACTCACTGTAAAACGCGCAATCTCTTCGGCCCCGTCCAAGGGTACCTTCTGGTACCTTGATTGTTCAGACCTATTATACTTATTTCAAACCGAAAAAAATGGAGTGCCAACTTGAAATTTTGCAAGAGGTTGAGGAATAATAGCAACTACTCACTGTAAAACGCGCAATCTCTTCGGCCCCGTCCAAGGGTACCTTCTGGTACCTTGATTGTTCAGACCTATTATACATTATTTCATACCGAAAAAAATGGAGTGCCAACTTGAAATTTTGCAAGGAGTTGAGGAATAATAGCAGCTACTCACTGTAAAACGCGCAATCTCTTCGGCCCCGTCCAAGGGTACCTTCTGGTACCTTGATTGTTCAGACCTATTATACATTATTTCATACCGAAAAAATGGAGTGCCAAGTGGAAATTTTGCATGAGATGAGGAATAATAGCATCTACTCACTGTAAAACGCGCAATCTCTTCGGCCCCGTCCAAGGGTACCTTCTGGTACCTTGATTGTTCAGACCTATTATACATTATTTCATACCGAAAAAATGGAGTGCCAACTTGAAATTTTGCAAGGAGTTGAGGAATAATAGCAGCTACTCACTGTAAAACGCGCAATCTCTTCGGCCCCGTCCAAGGGTACCTTCTGGTACCTTGATTGTTCAGACCTATTATACATTATTTCATACCGAAAAAATGGAGTGCCAACTTGAAATTTTGCAAGGAGTTGAGGAATAATAGCAGCTACTCACTGTAAAACGCGCAATCTCTTCGGCCCCGTCCAAGGGTACCTTCTGGTACCTTGATTGTTCAGACCTATTATACATTATTTCATACCGAAAAAATGGAGTGCCAACTTGAAATTTTGCAAGGAGTTGAGGAATAATAGCAGCTACTCACTGTAAAACGCGCAATCTCTTCGGCCCCGTCCAAGGGTACCTTCTGGTACCTTGATTGTTCAGACCTATTATACATTATTTCATACCGAAAAAATGGAGTGCCAACTTGAAATTTTGCAAGGAGTTGAGGAATAATAGCAGCTACTCACTGTAAAACGCGCAATCTCTTCGGCCCCGTCCAAGGGTACCTTCTGGTACCTTGATTGTTCAGACCTATTATACATTATTTCATACCGAAAAAATGGAGTGCCAACTTGAAATTTTGCAAGGAGTTGAGGAATAATAGCAGCTACTCACTGTAAAACGCGCAATCTCTTCGGCCCCGTCCAAGTACCTTCTGGTACCTTGATTGTTCAGACCTATTATACTATTTCACCGAAAATGGAGTGCCAACTTGAAATTTTGCAAGAGTTGAGGAATAATAGCACTACTCACTGTAAAACGCGCAATCTCTTCGGCCGTCCAAGTACCTTCTGGTACCTTGATTGTTCAGACCTATTATACTATTTCATACCGAAAATGGAGTGCCAACTTGAAATTTTGCAAGAGTTGAGGAATAATAGCACTACTCTGTAAAACGCGCAATCTCTTCGGCCCCGTCCAAGGGACCTTCTGGTACCTTGATTGTTCAGACCTATTATACTTATTTCATACCGAAAAAATGGAGTGCCAACTTGAAATTTTGCAAGGAGTTGAGGAATAATAGCAGCTACTCACTGTAAAACGCGCAATCTCTTCGGCCCCGTCCAGGGTACCTTCTGGTACCTTGATTGTTCAGACCTATTATACATTATTTCATACCGAAAAAATGGAGTGCCAACTTAAATTTTGCAAGTTGAGGAATAATAGCACTACTCACTGTAAAACGCGCAATCTCTTCGGCGTCCAAGACCTTCTGGTACCTTGATTGTTCAGACCTATTATACTTATTTCATACCGAAAAAATGGAGTGCCAACTTGAAATTTTGCAAGAGTTGAGGAATAATAGCACTACTCACTGTAAAACGCGCAATCTCTTCGGCCCCGTCCAAGTACCTTCTGGTACCTTGATTGTTCAGACCTATTATACATTATTTCATACCGAAAAATGGAGTGCCAACTGAAATTTTGCAAGAGTTGAGGAATAATAGCAGCTACTCACTGTAAAACGCGCAATCTCTTCGGCCCCGTCCAGTACCTTCTGGTACCTTGATTGTTCAGACCTATTATACATTACTTCACCAAAAAATGGACGCAATCTCTTCGGCCCCGTCCAAGGTACCTTCTGGTACCTTGATTGTTCAGACCTATTATACTTATTTCATACCGAAAAATGGAGTGCCAACTTGAAATTTTGCAAGGAGTTGAGGAATAATAGCAGCTACTCACTGTAAAACGCGCAATCTCTTCGGCCCCGTCCAAGGGTACCTTCTGGTACCTTGATTGTTCAGACCTATTATACATTATTTCATACCGAAAAAAATGGAGTGCCAACTTGAAATTTTGCAAGGAGTTGAGGAATAATAGCAGCTACTCACTGTAAAACGCGCAATCTCTTCGGCCCCGTCCAAGGGTACCTTCTGGTACCTTGATTGTTCAGACCTATTATACATTATTTCATACCGAAAAAATGGAGTGCCAACTTGAAATTTTGCAAGGAGTTGAGGAATAATAGCAGCTACTCACTGTAAAACGCGCAATCTCTTCGGCCCCGTCCAAGGGTACCTTCTGGTACCTTGATTGTTCAGACCTATTATACATTATTTCATACCGAAAAAATGGAGTGCCAACTTGAAATTTTGCAAGGAGTTGAGGAATAATAGCAGCTACTCACTGTAAAACGCGCAATCTCTTCGGCCCCGTCCAAGGGTACCTTCTGGTACCTTGATTGTTCAGACCTATTATACATTATTTCATACCGAAAAAATGGAGTGCCAACTTGAAATTTTGCAAGGAGTTGAGGAATAATAGCAGCTACTCACTGTAAAACGCGCAATCTCTTCGGCCCCGTCCAAGTACCTTCTGGTACCTTGATTGTTCAGACCTATTATACATTATTTCATACCGAAAAATGGAGTGCCAACTTGAAATTTTGCAAGGAGTTGAGGAATAATAGCAGCTACTCACTGTAAAACGCGCAATCTCTTCGGCCCCGTCCAAGGGTACCTTCTGGTACCTTGATTGTTCAGACCTATTATACATTATTTCATACCGAAAAAATGGAGTGCCAACTTGAAATTTTGCAAGGAGTTGAGGAATAATAGCAGCTACTTGATTGTTCAGACCTATTATACATTATTTCATACCGAAAAAATGGAGTGCCAACTGAAATTTTGCAAGAGTTGAGGAATAATAGCAGCTACTCACTGTAAAACGCGCAATCTCTTCGGCCCCGTCCAAGGTACCTTCTGGTACCTTGATTGTTCAGACCTATTATACATTATTTCATACCGAAAAAAATGGAGTGCCAACTTGAAATTTTGCAAGAGGTTGAGGAATAATAGCAACTACTCACTGTAAAACGCGAAATCTCTTCGGCCCCGTCCAAGGGTACCTTCTGGTACCTTGATTTTCAGACCTTTATACTTATTTCAACCGAAAAAATGGAGTGCCAACTTGAAATTTTGCAAGGAGTTGAGGAATAATAGCAGCTACTCACTGTAAAACGCGCAATCTCTTCGGCCCCGTCCAAGGGTACCTTCTGGTACCTTGATTGTTCAGACCTATTATACATTATTTCATACCGAAAAAAATGGAGTGCCAACTTAAAATTTTGCAAGAAGTTGAGGAATAATAGCAACTACTCACTGTAAAACGCGCAATCTCTTCGGCCCCGTCCAAGGGTACCTTCTGGTACCTTGATTGTTCAGACCTATTATACATTATTTCATACCGAAAAAAATGGAGTGCCAACTTGAAATTTTGCAAGAAGTTGAGGAATAATAGCAGCTACTCACTGTAAAACGCGCAATCTCTTCGGCCCCGTCCAAGTACCTTCTGGTACCTTGATTGTTCAGACCTATTATACATTATTTCATACCGAAAAAATGAGTGCCAACTTGAAATTTTGCAAGGAGTTGAGGAATAATAGCAGCTACTCACTGTAAAACGCGCAATCTCTTCGGCCCCGTCCAAGGGTACCTTCTGGTACCTTGATTGTTCAGACCTATTATACATTATTTCATACCGAAAAAAATGGAGTGCCAACTCGAAATTTTGCAAGAAGTTGAGGAATAATAGCAGCTACTCACTGTAAAACGCGCAATCTCTTCGGCCCCGTCCAAGGGTACCTTCTGGTACCTTGATTGTTCAGACCTATTATACATTATTTCATACCGAAAAAAATGGAGTGCCAACTTGAAATTTTGCAAGAAGTTGAGGAATAATAGCAACTACTCACTGTAAAACGCGAAATCTCTTCGGCCCCGTCCAAGGGTACCTTCTGGTACCTTGATTCTTCAGACCTGTTATACTCTATTTCAAACCGAAAAAAATGAAGTGCCAACTTGAAATTTTGCAAGGAGTTGAGGAATAATAGCAGCTACTCACTGTAAAACGCGCAATCTCTTCGGCCCCGTCCAAGGGTACCTTCTGGTACCTTGATTGTTCAGACATATTATACATTATTTCATACCGAAAAAAATGGAGTGCCAACTTAAAATTTTGCAAGAAGTTTAGGAATAATAGCAACTACTCACTGTAAAACGCGCAATCTCTTCGGCCCCGTCCAAGGGTACCTTCTGGTACCTTGATTGTTCAGACCTATTATACATTATTTCATACCGAAAAAAATGGAGTGCCAACTCGAAATTTTGCAAGAAGTTGAGGAATAATAGCAGCTACTCACTGTAAAACGCGCAATCTCTTCGGCCGCGTCCAAGGGTACCTTCTGGTACCTTGATTGTTCAGACCTATTATACATTATTTCATACCGAAAAAAATAGAGTGCCAACTTGAAATTTTGCAAGAAGTTGAGGAATAATAGCAACTACTCACTGTAAAACGCGAAATCTCTTCGGCCCCGTCCAAGGGTACCTTCTGGTACCTTGATTCTTCAGACCTGTTATACTTTATTTCAAACCGAAAAAAATGGAGTGCCAACTTGAAATTTTGCAAGGAGTTGAGGAATAATAGCAGCTACTCACTGTAAAACGCGCAATCTTTTCGGCCCCGTCCAAGGGTACCTTCTGGTACCTTGATTGTTCATTCCTATTATACATTATTTCATACCGAAAAAAATGGAGTGCCAACTTGAAATTTTGCAAGGAGTTGAGGAATAATAGCAGCTACTCACTGTAAAACGCGCAATCTCTTCGGCCCCGTCCAAGGGTACCTTCTGGTACCTTGATTGTTCAGACCTATTATACATTATTTCATACCGAAAAAAATTGAGTGCCAACTTAAAATTTTGCAAGAAGTTGAGGAATAATAGCAACTACTCACTGTAAAACGCGCAATCTCTTCGGCCCCGTCCAAGGGTACCTTCTGGTACCTTGATTGTTCAGACCTATTATACTTTATTTCAAACCGAAAAAAATGGAGTGCCAACTTGAAATTTTGCAAGGAGTTGAGGAATAATAGCAGCTACTCACTGTAAAACGCGCAATCTCTTCGGCCCCGTCCAAGGGTACCTTCTGGTACCTTGATTGTTCAGACCTATTATACTTTATTTCAAACCGAAAAAAATGGAGTGCCAACTTGAAATTTTGCAAGAAGTTGAGGAATAATAGCAACTACTCACTGTAAAACGCGCAATCTCTTCGGCCCCGTCCAAGGGTACCTTCTGGTACCTTGATTGTTCAGACCTATTATACATTATTTCATACCGAAAAAAATGGAGTGCCAACTTGAAATTTTGCAAGGAGTTGAGGAATAATAGCAGCTACTCACTGTAAAACGCGCAATCTTTTCGGCCCCGTCCAAGGGTACCTTCTGGTACCTTGATTGTTCATTCCTATTATACATTATTTCATACCGAAAAAAATGGAGTGCCAACTTGAAATTTTGCAAGGAGTTGAGGAATAATAGCAGCTACTCACTGTAAAACGCGCAATCTCTTCGGCCCCGTCCAAGGGTACCTTCTGGTACCTTGATTGTTCAGACCTATTATACATTATTTCATACCGAAAAAAATGGAGTGCCAACTTGAAATTTTGCAAGGAGTTGAGGAATAATAGCAGCTACTCACTGTAAAACGCGCAATCTCTTCGGCCCCGTCCAAGGGTACCTTCTGGTACCTTGATTGTTCAGACCTATTATACTTTATTTCAAACCGAAAAAAATGGAGTGCCAACTTGAAATTTTGCAAGGAGTTGAGGAATAATAGCAGCTACTCACTGTAAAACGCGCAATCTCTTCGGCCCCGTCCAAGGGTACCTTTTGGTACCTTGATTGTTCAGACTTATTATACTTTATTTCAAACCGAAAAAAATGGAGTGCCAACTTGAAATTTTGCAAGGAGTTGAGGAATAATAGCAGCTACTCACTGTAAAACGCGCAATCTCTTCGGCCCCGTCCAAGGGTACCTTCTGGTACCTTGATTGTTCATTCCTATTATACATTATTTCATACCGAAAAAAATGGAGTGCCAACTTGAAATTTTGCAAGGAGTTGAGGAATAATAGCAGCTACTCACTGTAAAACGCGCAATCTTTTCGGCCCCGTCCAAGGGTACCTTCTGGTACCTTGATTGTTC
>JARFIW010001645.1:0-137900 GCA_036346225.1 Platerodrilus igneus | reverse complement strand
AGTTTTGGCTGCTAACTTCACACAGGTAATGATGGCGGAGTTTGGCAAGTAAAACAGATCATAGATAATATAAAGCATTTTAGCAATTTCTATGGAAGTTTTGGTGAATTTTTCTTTAATACTTTGCCAGAAGGAAAAAATGTCGTAGTTGTTGGACTTGGTAAGAAGGATGAATGGAATGAAAATAAAGAATTAAATATTGGTGGTAAAATATATTGTGAGTTAGCAGATTAAAAATTAAGAAAACATCGGTTTTAATCGAAGGTAGTGCAGTAAATGTTGCATATGGTGCGTTTTTGCGTAGCTTTAAGTTCGATAAGTATAAAACTAAAAAGGATGAGAAAATTACAGAGGTAGAGGAGATTACCGTATTAGTAAAAGATGAGCAATTAAGTAATGCTGAAAGATCATTTGAGCACTTAAGACAAGAAGATGAGAGTATATTCCTCGCGCGCTCTTTTATAACAGAGTCTCCTAACATTCTGTATCCAGAATCCTATGCTGATCATATAAAAAAGGAACTTACTAAGCTTGGCCTTGAAATCGAAGTGCTTGATAAAAAGCAGATGGAAGAGAAAAGAAATGGGAACCTTGCTTGGAGTCACACAGGGAAGTAGTAAAGAACCAAAATTGGTAGTGATAAAATGGAATGGGGCTTCTAAAAAACAAAAGCCAATAGCTTTTGTTGGTAAAGGCATAACGTTTGTCACTGGTGCAGTATCACTCAAACCTTCACGTGGTATGAAGTCAATGAAATATGACATGGTAGGCTCTGCTACTGTGGTTGGGGTGATGCATGCTTTAGCAGGGCGAAAAGCAAAAGTAAATGCGATCGGTGTGGTTGCCCTTGCAGAAAATGCAGTGGGTGGTAATGCTCAAAGAAGAAGTGATGTAGTAACTTCAATGTCTGGACAGACGATAGAAGTGTTGAACACCGATGCAGAAGGAAGGCTTATGCTGGCAGATGCTTTATGGTATACGCAAGACAAATTCTCACCAAATTTTATAATTGACCTTGCAACTTTAACTGGTACTATAGTGGTTGCACTTGAAAATAACGAATATGCTGGTCTTTTTTCAAATAATGGCGAATTAGCAAACTGTCTGATTAGTGCAGGAAATGAAGTAAATGAGAAGTTATGGCGTTTTCCTATGAATGAAACTTATGACAAAATTATTGATTCACCGATTGTTGATATTCAAAACATCGCTCCTGCAGGCTCTAGTGGAGATAGCATAATGGCTGCACAGTTTTTACAGGGTTTTGTGAATGAAACTTGCTAGGCACATTTAGATATCGCAGGTACTGCTTGGCACGAAAGAAATACCGACATTTGTCTAAGAGGAGCAGCAGGTTTTGGTGTAAGATTACTTAATAAGTTGATTAAAAAGTACTACGAAGCCAATGATTAAAGGTCTTTATACTGGATGTATGGCTTGACTCACAGCTACATGAACGTTTATTTTCAAGGTGCAGCAAATGAAAGTAGCTGATGCATATTTCTTTTTTTCTGGTCAAGTACTGGAATGATATCAAGGAGTAACTTTTTATTTAAACAATGATTATAATAAGAGATCTATTGAAATTTTAAAGTTATTAAATATTGACGCTACACACTTAAATGTTAAAATAGAATGAAAAGTTTTTAGGAGTTTATATCGCAGCAGGTGGGAAAGCAAAGACAGCTAGTAAAAATAACCCTCTCAGCGTAAGAAGGCCGAACAAAAAATGTATGAAGATAAACCGGTATAACCTGTTTGATATATAGATCGTGACTCGCGCATGAATTAAATGTCTGCTCAATATGACAACGGCAATCTGGTTGAAGATGAGGTAAGCGGCAATTCTATAAAGTGGGAAGTTGTATAATAGTTGTGGTTAAAGTTACTATTAATTCTAAGGAATGTGAAGTAGAGCATGGGCTCACTATAATTCAAGCTTGTGAAGTTGTGGGCGCTGAAATTCCACGTTTTTGTTATCATGAGCGTTTAGCAATTGCTGCTAACTGCAGAATGTGTTTGGTTGAAGTTGAGGGTGGGTCTCCAAAACCAGTAGCCCCTTGTGCACTGCCAGTTGCAGAAGGGATGGTTATTCACACTGATACCCCTAAGGTTAAAAAAGCACGTGAAGGTGTGTTTGAGTTTTTGTTAATTAACCACCCGCTTGATTGCCCAATTTGTATAGGAAGCAATTGCTTTATTGGTGACTCATTGCTCTGCTTAATGTTCATGATGACTCTATAATTGCGGCAGGTAGTGTTATAGTGGAAGATGTACCAGAAAAAGCCTTGCAATAGCAAGAGAAAAGCAGGTGATTAAGAGAATAAAGTAATTCGCTGTAATTATATTATTTTTAATGTTTATATTTGTATTCGTGCATATATCAATATTTGGAGTGTAAAAATGAAAAAATTACTTACTTTAGTAGCTATATTGCCTGCTGTTTCTTTGTCAGTACCATGTTTTGGAGTTAATTGGGTTAGAGATAGGATCTATACTTCTTCGTCATACAGTTCTGGCAATTTTAGTCATAGTATCGGTTATCACTACACAAACAGCATAAAAATTTCAGTTGAGCCTATGATTTCAGTTGCAAAAATTTTTAAACATAGACTGCAAGGAGGAATTTTAGCAAATTTACATTATCATTATGAGTTTACAAACACGGATATCACTCTGTATGTCAATGTTGGTACAGGTGCTGTTATTGATTTTATTGGACAGTCAAAAGTTTGGTTTCTCATATAAAATAAACTCTGGTCTGAACCTTCAGCTTTCTTCAAGGACAAGTGCTTTTGCTGGTTATAGTCTATTGAAAACATTTGAATATTATAATCATGGATTTGAGCTTGGAATAAATTATAACTTATAAACCCCCAGCTGAATAGCAACAGATTGTACTTTTTCAAATTGAAGCTGAATTTTTGCTAGATAATTATTAAGCCATACTATGGAGTTTTAATTAGAGACCAGTCGCAAAAGCAAAGTGAGGGAGATTAAAAATAACCAAGTTTTGATTCTGTTCAAAACAAGATTTATTGAGAATTAATTGTCTGAGAAAAAATAGAAGTGTTTAAGTAGCTCAAAAAGAACGTTAAGTGGTGCTTTTTATTTATATTGACAGCATACATGACATCGTTTACGATTAAAGTTAATAACAATAATTTATATTTATCATGTTTGCAGTAATTGAGACTGGTGGAAAATAATATTTAGTAAAAGAAGGCTGTTTAGCGCGGGGTCTTATAATTTTATATATGGACTTACCTCCGCTTACTTTTATTGTTCTAAGCTGCAGTTCCTTGCTGCTCAACTAAGTGGACTGTATTGGATATTATAGTACGTGTTACTTTGCACTTGCACTTTGTTTTTTAGGGGTTTAACAAATAAATTCACATTCAGCGGCACTATGACTAACTCACGTACCGAACGAAAAACCGACTGTTCTGCTTCGATATCGATGAAAGAGTGTTTTTCGTCACTACCGTTAGTCCAACTTATTTACCCATGCACGAGGAATTTTTACGACAGGATATAAGGAAACAAGGGATGACAGTTTTACTATTAGATTTACAACTACAAATTTGCGACTTAAAATTAAACACAACAACGTGCGACAAAGAGACCGAACATCCCGCCCACCAAAATAAGTATGAACTAACTTATTTTATATTTAAAAATAATAATAACTATTAACTAAGAAACCTAAACCGACAAACTTATATAAGTCAATATATGTATATATACCATTAAATATTAACTAACTAGCAGTAAACATAGTTTCACTAGAGTACGTTTAACTAACCCTTGGGATGTCTTGACTGTAGCGACCCGAACGATACCGTCCCTACCAGGATGAACATCTACTACTCTTCCTAAACGCCACTGTAGAGGGGGGTTATTTTCTTCCTTTAAGAAAACAAGCAAATCAATAGGTAGGGTAGCGGAATTCCTTAACCACTTACCTTTCTGCTGCAACGTGTGCAGGTATTCAGCACTCCATTTTTTCCAAAACCCTTGTTGCATTTGCTGCAACAGTTACCAGCGATTCAAACGAAAGGGGTTTATGGACAACAAATCTGGATCTGGTAACACCGAGACTGGTTCAACATTAAGAAAATGACCCGGGGTCAAATACGAAAAGTCATGCGGTTCGCAACTCAGCGCGCAACGTGTGCAGGTATTCAGCACTCCATTTTTTCCAAAACCCTTGTTGCATTTGCTGCAACAGTTGCCAGCGATTCAAACGAAAGGGGTTTATGGACAACAAATCTGGATCTGGTAACACCGAGACTGGTTCAACATTAAGAAAATGACCCGGGGTCAAATACGAAAAGTCATGCGGTTCGCAACTCAGCGCGCATAGTGGACGTGAGTTGAGAATCGCTTCGATTTGAATCAATATCGTCGAGAATTCTTCAAACGACAAAGTTTGTTCACCGATAATTCTTTTTAAATGGGATTTTACTGATTTAATCCCGGCCACCCACAACCCACCAAAATGAGGAGCAGCAGGAGGATTAAACACAAATTCGATTCCCTCAACGCCTGCCGAATGGCGCATCAATTGAGAGATTTCACGAGAGGCCCCAACGAAATTAGTACCATTATCACAATGGATTTGAATACATTTGCCTCTTCGAGCAATAAATCGACGTAAAGCACCCAAAAAAGCGTCTGTCGACAAGTTAGACACTAGTTCCAAATGGATGGCTTTAGTGCTGTAACAAATAAATAAGCAAATGTACGCTTTCAATGATTTTGCGCCACGACATCGATTTATCGTGACAGAGAAAGGTCCACCAAAGTCGACTCCCGTATGTAAAAATGCCTTACCTGGAGTTAACCTAGAAGCTGGTAAATCCACCATAGGGAGACATAAAGCCACAGGGTTTACACGAAAACAACGAATGCAGGATTTCAAACATTGCCAAATAGCCCTCTTTGCGGACAAGATCCAATAATTTTGTGTTAGTAAAAATTGAGTTGTTCGATTTCTGGGATGTAAATGTCTTTCATGACAATCCAATATAATAATTTCAGTCAACCGATGCTACCGAGGAAGCAAAATAGGAAATTTTGCATCATGCGGCAACTCAGAATTACGTAGGCGACCGCCCACCCTCGACAAATCACGACTATCTAGAAACGGACTAAGGCTACGAAGTTGTTTACTAACAAGTTTTCCAGTTTTAATATTTGCGATGTCTTGGGCAAACACATTTGTTTGAACTCTTTTAATCAATAAATGTATAGCCTCTTGCTGATGAGCTAAAGACAAACTATCAGAATATTTTAAACGCAAATCTGCCGGACATTGAACATTACGAATGAAATGACGAATAAGTGTAATAATCCTACAAATTTTCTGCAGTTTTGAAAATTTATCCAACAACATATCTAAGAAATTCTCAGACATAACGACTGTTAACGACAAAGTAGGATATTCGATGTCCATCTGAGATGAGTCGATAAGTTTTCGCAGCGATGTTACTGGCCATTCTTCATTACGACGCACTAACCAGGAAGGTCCTGTCCACCATAATGGATGATGCACCAACTCTGAAGCCAAAAGTCCACGTGAAGCACAATCCGCAGGGTTATCCTGGGACTTAACATGAAACCATGAAGATGGAGGAATACGTTCTTGAATATGCGAAACGCGATTGCTAACGAATGTCTTCCACTTATGCGAGGAAGACCGAATTCAAGACAAAACAACAGTAGAATCTGACCACGCGAAAATATTACTAAAGGATAAAAGATCTGTATAAGTATTTTTGACGAAATCTACTAAATCTGCCAAGAGTACGGCAGCACACAATTCGAGACGGGGCAATGAAACGCGATTAGTAGGAGCAACCTTCGATTTTGCACATACTAATGATATGGTAATATTATTTTCTAGATCGAACGAATGAAAATAGATGACAGCTATATACCCAGCTTCAGAAGCATCGCAGAACCCATGCAACTCCACCTTTTTAAAATTATGACATACGATGCGACGCGAAATCTCAATATTCGAAACCGCTGGCAATTCACCCACAAAATGTTTCCATTTTTGTACGACTTCCAATGGCGACTTTTGGTCCCAACCGTGACCTAAAAGCCAAAGATCTTGAACTAAATGTTTAGCGAAAAGTACTAAAAGCGCTATCAAACCGAGGGGATCAAAAATTTTTGCGATAGCCGACAAAATATTACGCTTAGTGCAAGTGCGCTCTTCAACGTCTAAGTAGTATAAAAATGCATCGTAAGAGCGCGCCACGAAAGGCCCAAAATTTTATTGAACTACTATCTTTATCTTGAAATGTAATTACGTCCGAACTGGACAGGGACTCCCTCAAGTTGGACATCACTTCCGAGCAATTACTACTCCATTTTCCTAACTGAAAACCACCACTAGTGCAAATACTATTTAATTCACCAATTAATTGATTAGCAGCTTCAATCGAATTGCATCCAGTGACTAAGTCATCAACATAGGTATCGCTCGCCAATACCGATGACGCGAAAGGAAAATTAATCGATTCTAACTTTGCCAATTCTTGAACAGTACGCAAGGCCAAAAAAGGCGACGACGAAACTCCATAAGTCACAGTATTTAATTTAAAGTCCATAATAGGGTCCGACGGAGAAAATCTCCAGACGATCCGTTGATAATTACGATGAGTATCTTTAACCAAAATCTGCCGATACATTTGTTTGATGTCAGCTGTAATTACGATAGGATGTACACGAAAGTGCAATAACAAAACTGCAATGTCCTTTTGCAGAGCAGGGCCAATAGCCAAGCTATCATTTAATGAATTTCCAGATTGATCCGGACGCGAAGCATCTAAAACCACACTCAATTTGGTGGTAGTGCTATCACGCTTATGTACAGCATGATGGGGAATGTAAAACATTTTCTCATGAACCGACGAATTTTCAGGCGATTCCACTTGATTCATGTGACCGCTTTTCAAGTAATCCTCCATAAGTTTTTTATAATCCGAATACAATTCAGGATTTTTTAGCAAACAGCGTTCTAAACACAAACATCTTTTAATACAAATTGATCTCATACCCACGAATGAGGGTTCCAAAATTTTAAAGGGCAAGGACACTACAAAACGACCGTCCTTGTTACGTCGATAATTTTCCACCTGCGGCTTATTTTCTACGCGATCTAATTCGCATTGTTCAGCGATAATACGAATATCTAATAGATAATCATCGATTTTCACCCTAAGGGCCGAGAATTCATCGATTGTTCACTCCCTTCGTCGAAAAAAATATCCTTGCAAAAAGACTTGAAATGGGTTTTAATTTGCTCGACACTTTTAATCGATGAACTAATTAAACCAATCGATACATTTTCCGGTTGATTAATTTTACTGTATATATGATCCAACCTTTTAACTACAAATCTAGCTTCAAGAATAGCTTTATCAATTGATATAACCATATTTGGTTAATGATTAGTGAACGACAATAAAAATTAATGTAAAAACAATGCGTAATTCGAATACGCTACAACTAATTAATCTACAAAATTAAATTATTAATAGACAATTGCAACTAATTACAGTGCTCGCTCGATAAAGCGTTTAACGTTTCAAATAAATTCCAACCCCTTTGTTATACAAGTTGCATGAACCCGAATGGTTCCTCCAACTTGAGACGACAAATAAGGTAAAGATTTACAATACAATAACCCCTCATAAATTTAGTTTACCTAAAGTAAACTGTTTGACCACTAATCTTTACAACAAAGGATAAGGGATATATTGTAAAATCTACCGTTATAACCAGATGTTTCTACCATTAAATTTGCAAGCAGAATGTTATTCTCTTTGTAACACGTTTAAACATACTCAAAACTACGACAATTATTAAATTTTAGTATAAATAAGGAGCTTAAAGAATAGGAACTAATTAATTAATTAAATAATCTGGCGTACGAAAGCCATTTGTTTAGCGCGGAGGGTCTTATAATTTTATATTTGGACTTATCTCCGCGTACTTTTATTGTTCTAAGCTGCAGTTCCTTGCTCCTCTACTAAGTGGACTGTATTGGAGATTATAGTACGTGTTACTTTGTACTTGCACTCTGTTTTTTAGGGGTTTAACAAATAAATTCGCATTCAGCGGCACTATGACTAACTTACGTACCAAACGAAAAACCGACTGTTCTGCTTCGATATTGATGAGAGAGTGTTTTTGGTCACTACCCTTAGTCCAACCTATTTACCCATGCACGAGAAATTTTTACGACAGGATATAAGGGAACAAGGGATGACAGTTTTACTATTAGATTTACAACTACAAATTTGTGACTTAAAATTAAACACGACAACGCGCGACAAAGAGACCGAACAAAGGCAGTATAATAAAAGTAGAGAAGTTAGAAGTTGAAAAAAAAAAGGTGGAAATCAATAAAGTGATTTGTATTTCAAATAATGACTTATCTTATTCATCTAATGCTACTGTTAAAGCTGAAGTATTGGAGCAATGTAGAGGAGAAAAAATTAAAATCTTTAAGAAGAAAAGAAGAAAAATTACTGTAGAAAGACTGGTCATAGGCAGTATATAACTGTTGTTCGTATTAATGAAATTAATCTTCAAAAGTAAGAGGTAAGATATGACAACTAAAAAATCAGGTGGTAGTTCCTGTAATGGTAGAAATTTAGCAGGTCGTAGGTTAGGAATAAAGAAGAATGGGAAGGTTATTCCTGATAACATAATTGTGCGCCAAAGAGGCACAAAATTCCCTCCTGAGAAGAATGTTTGTATAGGTAAACATCATACGATTTTTGCCAAAGTAAAAGGCTGGGTCAGCTTTAGAAGGTCAGCAAATAAAAAATACTTTTATTGATATCTTGCCAACAGATAATATGAAAGCTTCAGCTTGAATAAATCAGGGGTCTGTCGCTCAGGTGGTTAGAGCGCACGGCTGATAAGCTTGAGATCGGAGGTTCCAGTTTTCCCAGGCCCACCATTTAGTAATTACTATGTTTTTTATAGCGGTTTCGGTATTGTATAAGCAGAAACCTAAAGCATGAGTTAATATAAAAATTTAATAACCGGTGAGTCAGTGGCAGCTGGTCATCCAGATAAAGTAGCAGATCAAATTTCAGATGCAATACTTGATGAATACTTTTTCACTGATCCTTTTGCGCGAGCTGCAATAGAGACTTTATTCGCCAAAGATAACGTTATTATAGCTGGGGAAGTATTGGGACCTAACATAAAAAATAGCAGGGTTGAAAGTATTGTACGGAATACAATAAAAGCTATTGGTTATGAGCATGATGGTTTCCATTGGAGAAAAGTGAAGATAAATATACTGCTGCATGAGCAATCAATTGACATTGCAATAGGGTTGGATCAAGATGCTGAGGATCAAGGCATAATGTATAGCTATGCAACAACAGAGACAGAAAACCTTATGCCAGCACCCATTTTTTATGCACACTTGATTCTGAAAAATATCATGAGCGCAGTTAAAAAAGCAAAGGTTGGTCTAGATGCAAAATCGCAAATCACTTTGGCATATGAGAATAACCTCCCGGTACGTGCTGAAAGTATTATTGTCTCAATACAGCACCCTGAAGATTTGGATCAATCAAAAGCAAAAGAAATAATTTATCCTTACATAGTTTCATTTTTACCTAAAGGGTGGATATGTTCTGAAGAAAATTTCTTAGTCAATCCAACTGGTAGATTGGTTATTGGTGGACTGGTTAGTGATTGTGGATTAACCGGACAAAAAAATTATGGTTGATACCTATGGAGGTTATATTCCACACAGTAAGGGGGCATTTTCCAGAAAAGATGCAACCAAAGTTGATAGATCTGCAGCTTATATGGCAAGATACCTTGCTAAAATATTGTCTTTGCAGGTTTAGCTGAACGTTGTCTTGTGCAGCATTCTTATGCAATTGGTGTATCAAAACCTACTTCATTCTATAGTGATACATTTGGTACGATTGCGGTGGAGGAAAAGAGTAATTAAAGAGTTTATCGAGAATAGTATAGATTTATCAACAAAAGGCATAATCAGTTTTGTATTCATATATGTTTATATACAAGACTATCGTTGATAGTATGAAAAATAGATTCAAGAAAAATAATAGATATAAATATTGGTTTGATTTTTGTAGCGGTAGTTTTATAGAATCAGGATGCATTATTTTGGAAAATATTGTTAATGAATATTGCAGCAGGGCAAGAGAAAATGAAAAGAGCAGGATGCTTAAATTACTAAGAATAAGCGCCCAATTCATGTTAGATTTTTTGAATGGTGCATATAATTTTTCACAATTCAATCAAGATTTTAGGGAGTATTGACAATTTTAAGCTAATTTGTTTCCTTAATAAGTATTTTTTAAAATGCTATGAAAAGTAAAGAACATGATTTTCATTCAGTAGATCCAAGCCCTTGACCAATTGCTATATCAGCAGCAATTCTTATTCTTGCACCAGTTAGCATGCTTCATAAACAAATTTTCGGAATGTTTTGTTTAGTTCTGGGAATCTCCGCAGTATCAGGGGTGCTGAGGGGATTTTGCCGCCTGATCCATGGTCATTACCATTCATGAATACATTAATATTATTGCTTTCTGGTACAACAATTAATTGGGCAAATCACTCTTTACTTGAAAATGATAAAAAGAGCATGATTAAAATGCTGTCCATATAACTATATTGCTTGGGTTTTTTATAATAGTGCAAGCAATAGAGTATCATGAAGCGAGTTTTTCTCTACGTGAAACAGCAGAAAAGCTTCTTTATACATCCAATTTTTATATGATTACCGGTTTTCACTGCGCACCTGTTATAATAGGAATAATATTTTTATCAGTGTATTATTTAGAGCGCGGAAAGACCAGCTTACACCTTAGGACCATTTGTGCTTTGAGTTTGCCTCCTGATATTGGCACTTTGTATGTAGTCTGGATATTTCTATTTTTGTTTGTCTATTGGTTTAAGTGTTTATTAAGAGGTTAAAATTATAGGTTTAAATCCAGGAATAAACAAGACGAGGTGGGCCATTATTGACCTAAACAAAAAAAATAATATTGAATTTTTGGGTGACGATACCATGTCAACTGACAATAAGCTCAATGTCTGTATGTAATTTTTGAACAATTAAAAAAGTAATTTCCCTATACTCTCCGAATGCAGCTGCGGTGGAGAAAATTTTTGTTAATAAAAAATCCTAAATCTTCACTAACGTTAGGATATGCAAGAGGGGTTGTAATTTTAGCGTTAAAGATAACAAAGCTAACTAGAATGAATATGATGCAAACTATATAAAAAAAGCATTACCGGAAATGGCCATGCTGATAAGGATCAGATTATATTTATGGTGAAGCAAATAGTTAAAAATTTGAGTATAAAATGCCATCATGCTGCTGATGCTTTTGCTGTAGCAATTTGTCATGCTTATCCGAAAGGTTCTTGTTTTGTTGAGTAACCTTTATATGAAATTCAGTTTAAAGAGATGCAGATCTAGAAAAACTATTTGATTGTATTTATCTTGTCTAACGTTCATTGCAAAATAATACATGTAGAGATTTTATCATCTATTTTTTTTGATTTTGTGATTGATATGTCAGTAATTTTTAGTGTATGAGTTGCGATAGATGTTGATAAGCTTTCGTCTTATAAGTATATATTTACTTTATAGTTATTTACTATTTTATTTGCGAATTGGATTATGGTTTTACACCATTTAGTTTCTTGCTCGTCCATTTTTAATGGTAGTCCTATTACCATCGATCCAGCTTTATTTTCTTTGAATATTCTATGCAGATAACCTAAATCTTTGCTCATATTTTTCCTATAATATACACTATGAGCTGTAGCTATAAGCTGTGTTTTATCACTAAATGCTATGCCTATTTGCTTTCCTCCCATGTCAAGACACATTATGCGCTTATCTTTTGGAATAGACTTTAGAAACTCATCTGGATTTCTATGTAGCATCTATTAAACTTCCTTTAAAGTGACGTTGCCCAGAAAAAATAGAAGTAAAAAAATTTTTTTACAAAAAGAATAATGAATCAAATTGCTCAGGAATGCAATAGACTTCTTGCATAACTCAAACTAAGTAGAAAAAATGTATCATCTGAGTAGCTGACACTGGTTCACCTTATGGTGCAACCTCCCTGTCACCCAGTGCGTGACACTGAGATCTATGTTTTTTTAAAGCTATCATAGGATGACAGAAGCATACTTTGTCATCCCAGTGCGTGACACTGGGATCTCATTTCGTAACTTCATAGTATAAAATATTTCAATTGTATCTATTTGCAAATATATAAATATAGTAATTTTGCATAAAAAGTTAGATCCCAGTGTCACGCACTGGGATAACAAGAAGAGGGCTACTCGGTTGACAAAAAGATGGAGCACTGGCCTACCTAGTAGAGATCGCTTAAGTAATTGCAATATTCGTGCAATTCGTGAAATTTACCAAATAAAAAAAAAGGCAAAAGAAGCCCCGTGGTTGGCTAATTACTTACATTATACTTTCAAGTATGGCGTTTTTTTACTCTAAACACTTAATAATCGCGACTCAATTGCTTTTAAACCGCAACTAATCTAAATTATAAGCGTTAAGAAATTTACTAAACAGAAAAAAGCCAAAAGAAACCCTAGAGTAGCTAGTTATTCAGTATCCATTTTCTAAGTTGGCATTTTTTTATGTTTTAAACGCTTTATAAGCGCGTTTCAGCTTATGTAGGTAGAAGTTTGATAAAGACACAAGGTGCACATAGAGCAAAAAATTAAACATGAGACGCCAGATACGTTAGTTTTTTTGTCATTTAATCTGTACAGAGAAGATAAATAAATAGCTTCAGGGTTTATGATAAGGGGGCTGACAGAGTTTGAAATGTAATTTTTTCGTTTAATTTTTCGTCCAGTTTTTACGGGTTGCGTACCACTTAGCTAACATGAGTTTTGTTTTGACTTTTTATGTTAAGTTTACAGAATATTAAGATTATCAATTAAATAAAATACATGACAAAAGAGGATTGGGAAGCGGTAATTGGGCTTGAAGTACACGCTCATGTTTCTTCTAATACGAAGCTATTTTCTAGCTCATCAACGGAATTTGCTGCTGAGCATAACACTCAAGTTTCTCTAGTTGATGCTGTAACGTATTTTTTTCGTAGTTACACTTCGTCCATTAATATAAAATAAAACAGCAATAATATAAAAATATAATTTGTAAAATTCCGTACAATAAAAATACTACATAAAATTTATAATAGACTCCTTTACTTTTGAGGTCTAAGATTCGTTACTAAGCATCGTCGAGTTGTCAATTCGAGGACTTTGCTATCAACGTTTGAAGAGACAAGCTGCGTTAGGCGGCGTAGTAAAGTCAAGATGGTCGTGTCTAAACACGTGGCCTGTAACACGGTGCGAAAAAGAATTAGAATTGATTGAATCCTCGTGTCTGGAGGTTGTTTCTAGCGGCTTTAGCGTGATGGTATTCTTTTGTATGTTCCACCTAGAGCAGTTCAGTTGATCCCTGCAGGCCTAAGGAGATGGAAGCTCTCCCTCATCATTAAAACAGTTGGTATAAATTATTTAAATAAATTTTATTAATATTTTCCTTTTAGTGCAATATCACATAACCATATGATATGAGAATATCATATACAATATCCTATAAATTTATCATATCAGTTATATCAAAGAATTAATTTCAAGAAAATTTAGTTTGGGATTTGGAATACTAAATTTTATACGATGTAAAATCAAGGAGAAATTGGTTTCGTTAAATACTGTTTTATTCAGAAGAGTTCTCAAAGTTTCAGCTATAATTTCGTACGTATTCACGTGGCTTCTATTTGTGCATCGCAGAATGCAGATGTTAATGGAATTTCCGACAGCTGAGGTTATAGTCCGATTTCTTTTGTTCACAGCAGTATTTCCACACGTGAGTGTTTTTAGCATTTAATCACTTTCATTATTATTTAAATTGCAATAAGAAAATATAAGATTGAACTTTAGTCACGTAAAAATCGTTTAAAGAAAGAAAGAATTACGCAATAAATTCATTGCTTGTCAGAAGGATTGCACATACAGATAACGTTAACTAAGCTTAAAAGTTGTTAGTGACATATTATGTCAAATAAAAAACATATATTCAGCTGTCCAATTTAGACCTCACATGTCATGTTACGCTAATTTAAAAATATGTTTAATAATTTTGAGGTCATGTACTTTGATTTTTAATCAACATGAGGAATTCTTTTAATAACTATTAAGTAAAAGTAACTTTAGGTTGATACATGCTATTTTATCTGAACTTAGGTAATTAAATTTGATTGTTAAAGTCAACGTAGTACTACTATGACTTGAAGAATATGTAATATGAATAATAAAGAGAACTCAAACTTTACATAAAATTTATTAAGAAAGATTCATTTAGAGATCTTTATGTTATTGAATACAAATCCTTATTATATTTCTGTTCTATAAAAAATGATTAGTTGAAAATATTATAGTAAAACGAACCAAGAAATTTAATCAAATAGAATCTATTTTTTTGCATGACTCTTTTATTATTTAAAATACAAGAAAAATTTACAAGTCATCCCTGATCAGAAATTGTGTGTAATGATAATAAATACCCTGGGTGTATACTTTTGAAACTTAAATTCTATTATTTTATTTTTGGTAAATATTTTTGAGGACACAAACGGTGTCCATGTTGTGCATTTGTTTGTTCACAGGTCAAGTCGAGACATCTGTATGACATTTGGTGTTTGAGATTTTGGTAAGTGTTTTAAAAGAGTGAAATTCAAGTTTTATGGCTATATTAGTGGTGTTGATATAAGGTTTCCGCATTCCCCTAATACAAGCACAGTTAATTTTTGTAGGTTGTTGTATTGAAAAATACGGTGGCGCTCATTATTTATATTTTTGGTCATTTGACAACCCATGACTCCAGCTCATGATCTACCCAGAGCTAACACTCTACTAGTCGTTTATGTCTAAAGAGTTTTTCTTTTCCTCAAGCAGTTTTCCATCCAACTTTACCTTGGACTTTCATTGTTAATAAGAAATTCTCGACCTTGTGATATCAGGTAAGGGTTTAGGAAATATAAAGGTGCAATTTGTTATCTGATAATCACGAAGGAAAATGAAAAAAAAAATTTTTGTTTTCAATGCAACAATGCCAGGTACGCTGCCAATACTAAATTATTACTGCATAGAGCAACCAATATGCACCGGTCTTGCACTTTCTGCAGAAATTAATGTGTTCTTACTTTAATCAGAAAAATTATTTTTATCCTGATTTATCGCAAGGTTACCAGATAACCCAATTTTTCGAGCCAATAGTTAAAAATGGTAGAGTATTTATCAACGACAATGAAAAGGAAATAAGAATTGCGAGAATTTATTTAGAGCAAGATGCAGGAAAGAGCGTTCACGAGGAAAGCAAAACTTATGTGGATTTAAATCGTGCAGGGGTTGCTTTAATGGAAATTGTTTCAGAACCAGATCTTTGTTCATCTGCAGAAGCTGCAGAATGCATGAAAAAATTGAGGCAGATTTTGCGATACATTGGTTCGTGTGATGGTGATATGGAAAAGGGATCACTTCGTTGTGATGTAAATGTTTCTGTCCGCCTAAAAGGCAGTAGCACATTTGGCACTCGTGAAATAAAAAATCTGAACTCGATACGTTATATTGTGCAAGCTATAGACTATGAAATACAAAGACAAATTGAAATTTTAGAAAGTGGAGAAGAAATAAGTTAAGATACTTTATTATTTGATGTCGCTTTAGAAAAAAAAAAAGTGATGAGAAGCAAAGAGGAAGCGACTACAGATATTTTTTTAAACCTGATTTATTACCTGTTGAGGTAAGCCAGGAGAAGGTTAAATTAATTCAATCAACTTTACCTGAGTTACCAGATCAAAAAAAGCTGCGATACATTGAGAAATTAGGTATTAATAAATACGATGCAAACGCCATTACTTCCAATAAGGCAATTGCTGATTACTTTGAGGAATTAATAAAAAAACATGATTCAAAGCTCGCCGTTACCTGGATAACCATAGAGCTTTTTGCTCGTTTAAATAAAGCAGGTTTATAATATTGTGAGCGCCCTAATCAAAACAAATGCTTTGTCGAAGCTCTTAGATTTTATCGTTGATGGAACAATCTCTGCTAAACTTGGCAAACAAGTATTCGATAGTATGTATGAAACTGGCAAACTTGCATCTCTAATTATAGAAGAGCAGGACCTAAAGCAAATAACCGATAAAGGTCAAATAGCAGAAGTTATCTACACAATCGTCAACAATAACCAAGATAAAATTCATGAATACAAAAGCGGTAAAACAAAATTATACAGATTCTTTGTTGGCGAAGTTATGAAACTTACTAAAGGAAAAGCCAGCCCTGATGTCGTGAATTCAATTTTAAGTGAAAGGTTAAGTAATTAGTCACATTTTTTTATTTACTTAACAGCACATCTCGTAGATATTCCAAGATCTTTGTTACGATATCTATATCTCATGATATATAACTTTTTTGCCATTTATTGGTACTATTTTTAAAATTATGTGAGGTTGAGGATGTTTGAAACTTATCCCACTGGAGAGGCAAAAACTTTATTCATGGTTTTGACAATCAAAAATTGTGGCTAATGCTGTTTTTTAGACGTGCAGTATATAGAAAGTGCTTTTTCCGCTTAGCCACGGAAATGAGTTCGGCTGCAGGTTTTGACAATATTGTTTTCCGGTATGAGCAAAATGGAACAACAGTATATATGCTTATACAAGATAAACATAAACAAGACGACAGCAAGAAGATCTGTGTAGGCGACTTATTGACAAAAAGTGGCGAACTTAACTTAGTAAAACATTTTGCTGCCTTTTTAGAAATTTAAGGTAATGAAGAATTCAAGGATAAAATAAAGGATTTTTTATTGTTATAAATGTTGATTTTGACCGTGAAATTATAGCAAGCAAGGGATTTACAGTCAAAAAAATAGAAACAGAATGGGTTTCTGAATATAGGTGATTGTGCAAAATATAAGCTTAGACTTGCGTAATAATATTACTCAATGCATGAAGCAAAGGATGAGTGCTGGAGGTAGGGAAATAAGCGATGAAAAAATAAAAGGCTTTTTAAATGAACTAGTGTTTGTAGTGAATTCGCCTAATGACGCTAAGCTAGAAAACTTAATCAGAAATGAGATAAGTGATGACTTTGCAAGAAGGTTCAAACACTTTGGTGATGATTGCTTTTTTAACGTCCTTTCTACAATGATGTCAGACTGGATGAAGGATAAAAAAGGACGTTTTCTTTCACCAGAGCAAGGAAGAGAATTTTTCCAAAAAGTGAGATAATGGTATATGACATGGGTATAACATATGACACCAATCCGATGTTTAATTTACACATTGATAATATCACCATCAAAAGTGTTAAAATGTTAGGTTTCATTAAAAAGCACACAAAACATTTTTCCGACATAAATGCCATAAAGATCTTGTATAATGGACGGGTATGTTGTATTTTAGAATACAATAGTATTATCTGATCTCCTATCCACACTTGTCACATAACAAGAATTGAATGGGTTCAAACTAAATTTACCAAATATCTGCTTTAGAAACCGCACTTTCCTACGGCTGATGTGAATGCATCTATCAGACTTAAACTGTGTGGACTGATCTCCTTGGATCAAAGAAGATATATTGCTATGTTACTGTTTTTGTTTAAAATAGATAATGGTTTTATTAAGTGTAATACCTTACAAGCAGATATTTTCTACCAAGTACCACAGCGTAGTACAGGTATGAGTAGTTTTTTCCATGAACATCATCATCGAACAAATTATGCTACCTTCCATGTATCTGATAGATTGATAAACTATAATAAGACATTTCATAAAATTGAGTTATTTAATACAACTCTAGATGGCATAAAAAATATTGCAGAACTACAAGAGAAGTAGTGCATTTAGGTTTGTTCATTTGTTACAAATTGATATAGTTTATATTATAGTTTATTTTTGACATTGGTATGTACTATTAATATTATTGTTTTGTGTGGGTCATTTGGAAACATTAATTCGGTAGAACCTTGATTTCAATAAATGAATAAATACACTTGCTTAGGGTGTACCGTCTACCGAAGATGGGACTAAAATAGTTCCATCTAAATTACCTGAGTCTAAACTAATATTAACTCTATCAAATAATTTGCTTCTAATGTAAGTATGGTAACCAATGTCTAATTTCTAAACTTAACAGTTTCTTCTGAATGTACTTCAGTGAATTAGAGTGTTTAGGTGAGAAAGTATCAAATAGACTAGTTGCAATTGTAATGCTCTAAGGGTTAGGTGACTTATATGATACTGTAACGCAAACAATTTGTCAAATGCCACCCACCGATTTATCCACAAAAGTAGTTAGGGATAGCTTTTTAATCGAGGAAAGTCGTTTGAATGCCAAAAATGCTAATAAAATAGTGGATAGTGTTATAAAGCCTAACAACATATCTACATTAAACATAAGTAGGAATGCAGCTTATAAATGTTATATGTGTGGTAAGGTAGGCCAATTTCAAAAGGAATTGTTATGCCAAGGTAGTCAATGATGAGGGAAATAGTACAAATAGAACAAACAGAAAGTCGAATTCTAGAAATAAGAATAAAACTTTGAATATAATTAGGCCTAAAAATAAATCAAGAGCTTCATTTCATCTTAGCAGTTGTTTACTAGTGGGGTTAGTAACTCCTTCAAAGTAGGCAAAAAACAATTGGATTGTAGATAGTGGGGCAACACATCACTTTTGCAGCAGTATATGCTCATTTAGTGAGTATTCAAAAATTAAACCTATTCCTGTTACACAGGGTCATGGCAAAATGCTTGCCATAGGTAAGGGTACTGTTTCACTACCTATAAAAACTGATCAAGGTAGAGAATGCACCCTTGAATTGTATGATGTTTATTATATTCCTAATTAGTGTAGAAATTTAATATCAATTTACGTACTAATAGAAAGTGGGTTTAAAATTGATTTTAAAAAGGAATCTTTAATGTTATCTGATAAAGATGGCAATATAGTTAATTTATCATTTAAAAATAGACTATTTTCTTTGGTTCCTGGCTCTGAGTTTAAAACTATTTATAGTAATAATGAAGTAAATATTCCTTGTTCAAATACCCTAATTACGACATCTACCAATAATTCAGTTGATTCATCGGGAATCGAGTCGAATGTACCGATTAGCAAAAATTCACTTAAATTATGGCACTGGCGATTAGGACACATAGTACCTAATTCGGTTAAAATTTTGTTCAAATCCGAAGCTATACAAAGAAAAATGTCGTTGGTAGATGATTTAGAACATTGTGAAAGCTGCCATTTAGCTAAAAGTTCGAGCCAACCGTGTAGACACTTAAATGGGAATAGATCTAAATATCCGTTACAATTACTGTATATGGATCTTTGGGTTCCAGCTCCTGAAACCTCAATGGGTGGAGCACGTTATTTCTTGAGTGATATAGACGACTATAGTCGGTACATAGTTGTAATTCCATTACAGCAGAAATCACAGGTTTGTGATGCATTCAAGAAGTTAAAATCGATATTAGAAATTCTATTTCAGTCAGAAATAATAGAAATTCTAACTCACAACGGGTCTGGAGTTTTGTAATAATGAACTAACAATCGTATTTGATGAAGCTGGTATTCGACATCGGACCATTTCAACTTACACACCGCAACAAAACGGTATTATAGAAAAGCCAAATCGTGATTTACTTGATGGCGTTAGCTCATGTTTAGTCGATTCTAAACTTTCACCACAGTTTTGGGCCCAAGCATTATTTACTATAGTTTATGTTCGTAACAGAACTATCCATCCCGCACTTGGAAACAAAACTCCATCAGAATTGTGGCATGGTAACAAACAAGTATTAAATATTTAAAAAGGTTTGGTTCATTGGCATTTTACCATATTCCTAAACCTCACAGAAATAAATTCCAAAGTAGGGCAAATTATGGTTGGATATGCGACTTCAACTTGTGGATACAAGATTTACAATACCAATATCTGAATTATAGAAACAAAGCATGTAACGTTTGATGAATCCAAATTTGCTTCCGTATATTTAAAACAATTTGAATAACGATAAATTTTTAAATTTTGATCCACTGCCTTGTGATAATTGGTCATGCGACAATGATTTAATTGATGGAAACAGTGAGAATAATTTAGATATACACACTGATGGTAGTCCTGCGACAATAGATAATCCATCTATCTAGTCTAGAACTATTTGTACAAGACAATCGAGAAAATCAAGGGGCATCAAGATATATATTATAAATACAAAGATTTCCCCAAATTAAGATCTATGTATGATGTTCATGAATTCTGTAAAGTTAACGAAATACAAGTTGACGAAAATTTGTTTGACTTTAGGACGTCCTGTGGCAAGGCTGTTGATCAATCAACAGGACCTGTAGATATTGCTGGTGCAACCAGTAATAACACAAACGATAATAAATCATCGAGCAATGGGCTCGAGATTCAAATTATAGAGGATGACTCTATGTTATTTGCGGGTTTAATTCAAGTCCCATCTTCTTTCGAAGATGCGTTGACTTCGCCATATAAAAATGAATGGCTGAAGGCCATGCAAGATGAGTATGATATATTACAACGTAAAGCCTGGCAAAATGGTTCCACACTTGAAAAATCATAAAGTAATCACAAACCGTTGGGTTTTTTCTTATAAACGTAATTCTAACGTAAAGCCTGACCGTTTTAGGGCTATAGTGCTCGCAATTTCTAAATAGACCTCGTCATCCGCGACGTCACACAAGTACTAACTATTTATGTAGATGTTTGTCAACTTAATACCGTACAATATTTATGTTATAGTTTTGGTTTGAATAATAGCAATTTACGACGTTGCCAATAATTTTAAAGCCAAATATTAAATATTGACGTTTAAATTTTAGGTTATATGCCATTCCTTGTTTAGTTGGTGTCAACGACCTAATGAATTTTTCCGTTTTTATATATTGATATTTGGTTGGTTTTTGCTTCAAACAGTGCTATTCAGAACTCATATTAGTATTAAACTGAACTCTAATAACCAAAGACGATGAACGAGATTCATTTAGACCCAGAACTAAGCTACTTGTTGCTAGTTTGATCACATTTATAGGCTGTGTGAAAATCGTTAGTATTCATTTTCCAGTTAAATTTATAGTGCAACATGTAATTATTTTAGATTGATCACGTTTCTGTTGATACTTGATAGTTGAACTTAAAACATGATGAGTTTTTTAATGGTATCGTGAACGATTCCTGAATACAGTCTTGAATTTAAATGATTGAAAGATAATCCAAGAAGAGGTTTAATGGAACTGCTAAATATTATGAATAAATGGAATTTGATTCTGGATATATTATCCAGAATCGAAAATAAAAGAAGAGAATCATTAGAATTTTTGTGTTTTTAGACGAAACATGGCTTTTTCAGAATGGTGCCATAAACCGTACCTAGCAAACGAACAGAGTATTACATGCCCGAAATGTTAATGAATTACTAAATGGGGCTGAAATTGATTTTTCTCTTCTTCCACAAAAAACCTAAATTACTGCAGAGAAGTGAATGAGCAAAATTTGAAAATTAATTATTAATGAATTTGGAAAAATCATTTGCAATAATTTTACATGTCATATTATTATACTTGTTAATAAAACATCTAACAGTTTCTAGAAAAAAAGTAACATTGTAGAGTGACTTACTAAATAAGCAATTTCTTACGGAACTAATGATTTTAAGCAAAGTTTATTTAACTTGCCGCGATGTAAGTCAAAATTTTGTGCTTTATAACATATTAGTATTTATTAAGAATTTTAGGCATAAACCGCCAAAGATTTTTAAAGCGGATTTGCTGACCGAACAATATAGACATAGGGTGTTAAGATTGCCACCATATCACTGCATATTCAATGCAATTAAAAATGTATAGGGTGTTAGTAAGAGCTACTACAACCGACATGCTGGAAGAGATGGGAAGTGTGTTGAAAACTGTTTACAGATGTGGAAAGAAGCATTAGAAAAAATAACACCAAAGATTTGGGCACATTCGATAGAACATGCAGAAAAAATTATCAAAAATTGGTGGGACGTGAGATCAAATTTGATCAAGAAGATAAGGCACCTCTAATTATTAACATTGGTGATGGTGATGACAGTGATTCAGATTTTCTATCAAATTGAACTAGTCAACCAAACGCATGGCTACTTAGAATTAAAAAACGTTTTACACGATGTACTTCTAATTTAATTATAACTATTTTAAACCTTATGCATAATAAACAAGTACAACCATATATATTTTATTGCTAAATTACAAGCTTTTAATACTAAAAAATACTTTTTTAAAAACTAACAAATCACATTCATCATCTGCTATTAAATATTTTCAATCTCTGTATTCTACCGATGGCGCTATTATAGTCATGTGGCAATAGGATTTTGGTAGTGGCATCGTCGCTACAATTTGACGTCACAAATGGTAATGACGCAGTCTATTTAGAAATTGCAAAGACTTTAGATTAGTTGCATATGAATTTCGGCAACAATATGGAATTGAGTGTTTGCACCGGTAATAGAATTCACTTTAGTAAAATTTTTCATTTCATACTTAGTGTGCTTTCATGGTTTTGTTGATACACATCTTGACATAAAATGCGCATACTTACATGCAGAGCTACACGAATCGATTTATATGGAGCAGCCGAAAGGTTTTATAGAGGGTGATCCCAATAAACTTGTCCTTGAACTAAATAAAGCAGTGTATGGTCTTAAGCGGGCAGGCTGAGAATGGAACCCTCATATTAATCTGATTTGATCAAAATTAGGGTTTAATGCATTTGAATATTGTCCACGCTTATATCAAAGAAATTTAAACATATTTATCCTTATCTATGTCAATGATATGGAAATTTTTGCCAAAAATAGCATGTTTCTCGAGCTTATTATAGAAAGCTTAAACATAGAATTCGAATGTGTGAACCTAGGACCAATTAGAAACTTTCTTGGTGTTGAATTCGAGAGAACTGATAATAAGATTTTATTACACCAAAAAACCTATATACAAAAGTTAGCTAATAAATTCAAAATAAACAAAGAAAAGCTCGCGCATATAACTTTAAACCCTGGGGTTAATCTCAGAGATTTAAATTATAGTGAACCAGAGTGTTCTCATCCCTTTAAAGAATTAATTGGCAGTTTATTGTTTGTTGCATCTAGGACAAGAATAGATATTTGCTTTGCTACAATCCAATTGGCTCAATTTGTCTCAAATCCAACGGACAATTTTGGCAATTATTATTAAATTTGTTAAAAGATCTTTATTCGACAAGACATTTGTCAATCGACTTATCAAAAACTACAAAGGGCAATATTAGGATATTTAGTGATGCATCATTTGGTACATCCCTGAATAGTAGAAAATCTATTAGTGGGTTTATATTATTTTTAGATTTTGTGCCTGTTAGCTGGCGATACTCTATACAAGGCGGTATCAGCAAATCTTCACTGGAAGCTGAGTATGTGGCTATGGAACTGTGCAAGTACTGAGTTACAATGGATTATTAAAATTTTAAAAGAGTGTCTTTTAAATAAGAATGTAAGGTTGCCTACATTGTATGCAGACAACCAAAGTGCGATTTTCTCTGTAAAGAATCCAGCAATCAATATCCGTTCAAAACGTATAGATATACAGTACCATTATATATGACAGTTATACTCTCAAAGGTTGTTTAAAATTCAACACATTGATAGCAAATATAATTGGGCTGATATTTTAACGAAAGTCTTTCATCTGACTAGATTACATGTTTGTACGCACACTGTTTGCAGATTCTAGTAATAACGAGAAAGGGGGAAACTGTGACAATATTAGGTTATTCTCGTAATTACAATACATTTATTTCAAATTCAAATTTGTGTAAAAAGCGTGGGCTATAATTTGTTCTCGAGCGCACATGCGTATGATGCGGGAGATGTGACTTTTGGAAGGGTACTTCCATATGAAGGGCCCTGCTGAACGCAACACATCTAACCTGTAGTAAGGCAATGAGACCAAATTTAATGAATTTGTATAAAACCAAAAATAGAACTTATTTTAGAATATACGTATATTATATGCTCAAGTCGTCATTTATTTCATTACATGTTAACAATATATATATATATATATATATATATATATTCTAGTGGTTTTAAAGGGTTAAATTTAGGCATGAACAAGGCAATATGTATAGAGGAAACAACCATAATTTACGTGCGAAATTTATTTCATTTAGTTAATTGAAAGTAACAAGTATTACCATAATTTTACAAGTAGAGATTAAAATTTAATAGGTTCGCAAAGAAAATAAATTGTATAAGCCAATTGAAATTATTAATTAGTTTAATTGAGTTTAATTGAAAGGGTTATAACGTCTAATACGCATAAGAGCATGAAAAATCGGCAATACCAAGGCGAAAAGCTTTACTAACAAACGAACAGACGTTGAATATAAAATACCTTGAAACACAAACTCCTAGAAATGTTATTTTAAAACGTTCGTTAATTAGGCACAGGTGCATGTTTTGAAAGGTCAACTTCTCCTTATTTGTGTAGATAAAAGTCAAGATTCGAGGTATATTGTGCAAAAGGTCGGATGTTTCGCATGAACGCTAACCAAAAGTTTCCTTAAAGCGCAGAAGGGATGGACAATCAATGATATGCTTCGGAATGAGACAGGCATAATACCATTTCACTTCGAAACGCACGTATTCAGTCCACGTGGGTTAGATAGCACGCGGACAGTAATATCGATTTTCTACCACTCAAACAAGGTTAGAAGGAAACATATAATATGCATAAAAGAGGAATAGAGTTAATACAGGCGGGGTTTCAAGACGTCACTGAAAGTATCCTTGGTCTAAATAATTAGTTGTACAACAGACGAACACGGGAAAATTGAATGCGGGTGGAAAATATCGTATCAACGAGCTAAATTTCAAAGATTTTGAAAACGGTTACACCAAAATTTGCGGAAATGTTAGTTCAATTAAGTGTTTCGCGTTGGGAGGGTTTGGAGAGGTTACACTTAGAATCGTATAGATATGAGAGAAGAGTTATTAAGGCTCTCCTTGACTTCGCTCTTTGACTTCGTTAATTTGCAACGCTTACTTCGTACAGAAATCTACTAACGAGCTTGTAAGTATTTAAAATTTATAAATTAAATAGTACCGTGTTAAATTGTTGGCCTCATAGTTTGAAACGCGGATAGTGTCGAATTTAATTTTAACTGAGGTGCAACAGATATTTTAACAAGCTCGTAAAGTAAAGTAACGTAAATTACATTATGCAATAATGAAAAAGTGTAATATATTTGGATTTGGATGGATCTTGAATGAATAACATGCAGCACAACTTAGATGGTGTTCATCTATAAATAGTTGGAGGCGGCAAGCAGAGCAGAATCACGAGACCAAGGGTGCAGGAACTTAACTTCATCGTCAACGGAGTAGGGATCTTCAAGAAATTCCAGGTAACGCATTAGAATTTGCTGTTTTTTTTTTTATATAAACTATGAAAATTATTGTGATGTGTGAGAGTGAACTTTGATGGTATTTTGCATTATTTTGCGTATTGAAAATAATACGTATAACTAACTTTGATTATGGTATTTGAATATAAATCTAAAGGTGTATATAAAGCTTATTAACATTCCTCATGAATTAAAAATTTTATTGTTAAGAGTACATGGGTTTTTTTGTGTTTGTAGTACGAGTATGCAAAGTAAAAAGCATACATTAATAAAATAAACTGGGTTATCATGAGCTCATCATACTCCAGAGTGTACTAATTAGAAATAATCATAAATAAAAAAAATAATTAATAAGGTATTATTCAGGGCCCATTTACTCCTGTTACATTCAATGTGTTTGATATTTTAATTTAAAATCCTGGACTTTACAAAGATGGAATTTATTGAGGTGTAACTTGAGCACCGAAATGTAAATAATCTTGAATTATTATTTGTAAATAGTGGTAAATAAATATTGTATGATTGTTGTATTATTTTGTGGTTTTATTGAGAGTGTGCGTGAACGATAAAGAGTATGATAGTAAATATAGATATCCAAGAGGAGGCCCAACTGAGCTAGCCAGGGAGCTGTTGGAGTAATTAAGTTGAGGGAAGCATAATCTGGGTAACAAATTTCCTTTTTATGAAATTTTCGATTTTTTTATAAATTGTAAATTTTCGAATTTACCGAGTTCCAAAAAAGGACACGGCAATATATATATATATATATATATATATATATATATAATATACATATATATATATATATATACATCCTACTATCATTTCTGCACCCGATAGACCGAAATTTACATTTAAACTTGCGTCCCTTGTCAACTTACTACCGTATATCGGACGCAAGGTAAACCTTTTAACTTTTGGCGTTATTGACATGGAATTTCTTTGGCTAAGATATTTATATGGAAGAAGACCTAAATTGGTAGGATTTGGAATACATCAAAGTAAATGAGTTTTTGTACAAATTTCTATTTTAAATATTTAAGAAACGCAAAGTGGCTTTAAAATTGATAGGAAAATGTACAGAAATCGTATAGTTTTAGTCTAGCGATTTTCCGTTAAGGGCGCCACAGAATATATTTTAATCTACGTAATATTTTATTATGATATCATCTTTACATCCACTAAATGGCAACATTGCATGGTGCCAGTTAGTCTGCTTAGATGATAGGGCAACGAACAGTTATGTAGAAGCTGCATCCGTATAGTTTCAGAGAATGCAAACTTTTATCTACTAATATATATCTTGTACTTGAGGGGATTTATTAATTTTTTGCTTATTTCTTGGGTTGCAAAATCGTATAAATGATGTCCTATCATATTTCTACATTTGTATGATGTTATTTACTGTTTTCTAGTAACGATTTTGTGAAGCTTAGAAAATATAATTTAAAGATTTTATTACAAATATTTACATATAGACTTCGAATTTTGCAAATTGTGTCTGACTACATCGGTACTTATAATTCTGCACATAATTCTCCCTTACCATACTTAAGGAGTAGTTTCACCCTTACACTGAATAAATTATAACTCATAAATAATGCAATAGAAAATATCCAAAACGTTTGCATCCAATCCTCCAATTGTTTATAATAGAAACATCCATCAGCAAAGGTCCACAAAAGCCAGTCTTGGGGGTGGCAGCAACCCCTATTCTACAAAAATTGTAGCTCGTAAATAACGGAATAGAAAATTTTTAAGATTTTTATACAATCCTCTAATAGTACATTACAAATCATCAGTCAGCAACGTTGCACCAAAGTCAGTCTAAAGGGCGGCAGCAACCCTTATGCTAAAAAAATGTTAAGCTCCTAAATGACTCGTTAGAAAAATTTAAAAATTTTTGCATGCACTGTTTAAGAGTCTATTAGATAATCATCCACTAGCAATGGTGAGCCAAAGCCAGTCTTGGGGTGGCAACAACCCCTAAACTATATAAATTGTATCTGACTAAAATTTTTTATAGTTTTAACATGAAATCATCCAACACACTATTACAAAAATAAACACACGTAACGGGGCGTGAAAGCCAGCTTTGGGGGTGAAAGTAACCCCTACATTAAAAGAAATTGTAGTTTGTAAACGGTGCCTTGCAAAATTTTTAAATTATCACATGCAATCCTATAATTTAATATAAAAATATTTACTAGCAACGGTGCATTAAATCGAGTCTTGGGGACGGCAGCAATCTTTATACTGAAAAACATTATAGTTCATAAACGGCACGATACACAATTTTTAAAATTTTCACATGCAATCTTTTAATAGTTTTCTTCAAAACTACTCTCAGGCAATACTGTGCCAAAGCCAGTCTTGAGGGTAGTAGCACCCCTTAAACAAAATAAACTGTACCTCGTAAAGGGGTGGAAAACAAGTTTCACATGCAATTTTCTAATAGTTCTGATAGTCTACTACAAACACAAACACCACTAGAAGCACACGAAGGTGAGTCTTGGGGGTGACAACAACCCTTAAACTAAATATATTGTACCTCGTACAGGATTGGGTAAAAAATTTCCCCATGCAATCCTTTAATAGTGTATTACAAAGATAAACACCGTCAACGGTTGGGGAAAGTCAGTCTTGGGGATTGCAGCAACCCCTATCCTAAAAAACATTATAGTTCGTAAACGACTAGATAGAAAATTTTTAAAATTTGCACATACAATCCTTAATAGTGTATAACAGAAACAGCCACCAACAACGGTGCACCAAAACCAGTCTTGAGGGTAGCAGCAACCCTTAAACTAAATAAATTGTACCTCCTATAAGACTGAAAAAAAAATTTCACATGCATTCTTCTAATAATCTGTTCTAAAACTAAACACCACCAACAGCGCACGAATGTCAGTTTTGGGAGGTGGCAGCAACCATTATACAGAAAAATATTATAGCTCGTAAACGGTTCAACAGAAAACTTTAAAAATTTTTTTAATGCACTACTTAATAGCATACAATCAAAACAACCACCAGCAATGGTATGCCATAGTTAGTTTTGGAGATAACAGCAACCCTTCATCATCATTAGGTCTTCAGTCCTAGAACTGGTTAGACGCGTACCACCATTGTTTCCTATTCTGAACTAACCTACACATTTCCCTGAAACTTGCAGTCTGCATCTATCACTACTGGATCTAGGTCTAAATCTACATCCTTTTTCTTATCTCTGCTTGTAATATATCCAATACTATTCTCCAAAAATGCATTAGAACACATTTTTCTTTTCTATTTCTCCTATTTTCTTCCACAGATATCCATGTTCTCCTACTATTTCTATAACCTAATTGTTATTAACTTTGTCTGTCCATGCTGTCATCCTCATACATCTGAACACAACATTCCAAAAGGCTGCTACCGTTTTTCTATTTGCTTTTCTTACTGTCCGTATTTCATAGGCATACCATGCTGTGCTCCACAGATATGCTTTCAACAATTTCCTTCTTGTTTCTATGTTTGTGGTCTTTCAGCATAGGCGCTGTTCTTTCTTGTTAGATTCAGTTCGGTCCCCTTCAATTGTTTTACAGTTATTACCGTATTCCTCCGACATTCAGTGGTTGTGAAGGGTGATAAGTAACCTGTGGCTGCCAAGTTCCCCTAGCACCAGAACATTTACTGATTTAATATTTTTTCCAATATATCTTTTCGCACAGTCAACATTAGTTGCAGATATTTCACAACCAACACCTGTAGTTGTTTATAATAATCATCAGATATATGTGCTCTTATTTTTTCGTCATTAGGTTTCCGTCCCAAAACTGGTTGGACACGTACCTGCACTTATTTATATTCTGAGCTAGCCTACACAGTTCCCTGAAAATTTCACACAGCCTGTATACAGCTCGGTTCCCCTTCTATTGTTTTCTAATTTTATGCCCTATTTCACCAAGATTCAGTGAAGGGAATTAAGCAGCCTGAGGCTGCCAAGATCCCCCAACACTTTGACATTAGACGAATTAATAGCTTTCCAGTAAATCCTTTCACACAATTAACATTATTCGAAGATATTGCCCAACCAATACTTGTAGTTGGTTATAATAATTATCATGTTTAAGTACAGTTATTTTTTTATCATTAATTTATCTATCTTGGGACTGGTTGGATGCGTACCTCCATTGATTTCTATTCTGAGCTGTGCTGTCAAAAATATTGTTCGAAAATTTTTACATCTATCCGCGCCTTACTTTTTTGGTATGGTTACTAAAATGTTACGTTTGAAATCTTTTGGTATCTCGCCTGTCCCATACATATAGCTTACAAGTTGGAAGAGACGTTCAGTTACTGCTTGTCCAGCGGCTTTTAGAGTTTCTGCTTGCACCTTATCTGTACCCGAGGCCTTACCATTTTTCAAACCCTTTAATGCTAATTCAAACTCATTTCTAAGTATAGGATATCCCAAGTCATCATTTTCAATGACTGATATATGTTCTAATGCAGATAGTTCCTCTCCAGCATATAAATTCCTAATATATTCTTGCCATCTACCCACTTTCTCTACATTTTCTATAATGTCGTTTCCTCCTGCGTCTCTTATATTTTTGCTATACTGTTTTATATCCCTAAAATTGATTCTAATTAGTTTGTATGCTTCGTCTGTCTTTCCTATTTCCATCTTAGTTTGTATTTCTTTGCACTTTTCATCAATCCATTGTTCTTTAGCTTTCTTGCATTTGCGAATAATTTCCCATTTTATGGCTTCTCTGTTTTCCAGTTTCATTAATTTATTTTTGTACCTTCGTCTTTCTTCTATTAAATTCAGGATATCCTTTTTTATCCATGGTTCCTTATTTTCTTTTTGTGTATACCCCAGAATATCTCTGGCCGCCATGTCTAGAGTGGATTTAATGTTATTCCATTTTGTTTCTACTTCCTTAGTATCAGATATTTTCTCGATATCTTTTAGCAATTCATTTGACTTTTTTTTTAATCTTTCTTGAATATCTTTATTTTTTAGTTTCTCTAAGTCAACGTGCCTTTTTCCGTTTCTTTTTTTCAAATTTTTAAATTTAAGTGCGGCCTGCATAATTACGATGTTGTGGTCAGTGTTTATATCTGCTTCTGGGTAGCTTCTAAAGTCTTTTACTTGATTCCTAAACCGTTGTCTAACACACAACAAAAAGGAAGATACTTGCATCACAAACATCTTATTTTGGTGGTACACTTAACAATTTTGTAAACGGTCAGGGATTTATGTTAGTAGAGTATAATTGGGAATACTGCCGCCACATTTGCACCAGCATCCACATTTCCACACACATCTGGACCAAATTTACATGTAAATTCCCATAAGAAGGAAATGAGGAGATTCATCTCCACATTTCCACAAGCATCCACATTTCCACACACGAGATAAACCTATTTTTAAGATTTTTTTTACCGCTAACATTCTGGATCAAATAGTTTTCTTCGACTAACCATTTTTCATCTTTCGAGATAAACCTATCTTGTTTGGTATCAATTAATATTAGAATTTTCTCAGCTATCCAAATCTCTAGAAATTTTTTAGATTGCGCCATCCCCAAGGGAGCTACCCTCATTTTAAGATTTCTTACCTATAGCGACTTTTGAGTGTTCTTATAAATTTTTTTATACATCCGATACATTAAATTAGCTTAGAATTTTACGCAGAATTCGAATCTGCAAACAGATTTAAAATCGGACCACACCCTGCAATGTTACACACATACCTTCTGCGAGATAAATCTTTCTCCACACTTCCACCCACGATATAAACCTATCTTGTTTGGTATCAATTAATATTAGAATTTTCTCAGCTACCCGAATCTCTAGGAATTTTTCAGATAGCGTCACCCCCAAGGGAGCTACCCCAATTTTAAGATTTTGTACCAAGATCAATTTCTAATCACCTCTCCTTTTTAATATCTACAGTCCTTTAACCAACACAAAAGAAAATAAGAACACAAAAGTTTAATAATTTATTTTATCCGATTTACAGTTTAATAAACTAATTACAATTTTTACAAAGTATAACATTATTTTGTTTGTGTAGCCGACTCCAAGCAGTTAAAAGTAACCTGCAACAAAAAAGAGATTAATGGGTTGTTTAAATAGCCCTGTAATAAAAAGAGATTAAAGTAAAAGAGAGGAAACGTGTTTTCAGTCAATAAGACATATTGTTGTTAATCCAACAATATGTTTTACCGTCCGGCGAGACCACGTGGAGGTAAACACATATCGCCGGGAACGAAGGAAATTATTAAGGATGGGGATGGTAGGTATGCTTATAACTAACCTATATACTACTATATATACACAATAAAATATGAGCAACTATCTAATATCCTTATGCCCCCATACATATGTGGAAGTACTACCAGGGATGACGTACCTTTTATCATCTTCTGCCGATAAACTAATTTTATTGATTAATTGGGTGTAAAGTTGATGCTTTTTACTACGAATACATACCATGCTATGCATAAGGGCACCAGAATTATTATGCACAATGTCCTTAAAACTATCCACACTAATATCCTTCACCACACCACGCGATACCCCCTTAATCTTTTTAATTACATCCTTCTCACTAATGATGCAATACGACTTGGCCCTAGTCCCAACAAATTGTAACACCAAGTCGCCGTTGAACTCGTCCTTAAACTTGCCGGGAATCTTTTTGTTTACAAGAGGCATATTGTATTTGTTGTCTCGAGGGTAGTCACTAGTATCGAAATTGTTAATGTTTGCACTAATATCACTATACAAGTCTTTTGTTTCCACACTATACACTAAAGAGTCAGTGTCTGTGTAAAGTAGTGAGAGTTTGGATTCATACAAATGTTTCATGGTATTATAATGAAAATCATACATGAGGGTCTTTGAAATATCTAAAACTGAAAAACCTGCATATATAGGCTTGTTGTAAGTGACTTTTACCCTATCCATCTGTATAATAACCAAATCCTCACCTAGTACTAAACTACTGTGAAAGTTTGGGCGGGCGATAAGTCCACTCGCGCACAATTTTTGTCCATCGTGTCCTCACCGGGGCACGATTTTCACATCAACCCTCTTGTCGACATTCTCCATCGTTTTTCCAAAGACTGCGTTATTCATTAATTTAAAAAAGTCTTTTTCAAACGCATTTCTGGCAGATGTCCTAAGGGTGGTGTTCAAATCGATGTGGGGTTTTAACCAAGGCGATTGGTCGAATTCCAATACTCGATGAATGCCGGTGTGTCTAAGACCATTACGTAGCGCCTGCTGCAGGTTTCTGTAGTGTATGATGTAATGACTCTTGTCGAGCAAAGTGGCGAGTAGCTTCGGAGTCTTGGAGGATGGTGTTGGGGGTACCATCGTCTGCGGACAAAACGGTAAATCGTTATGAGGACCGTGTAGGTCTTCTGGATACTCCAGATCTACTTCCAGGATGTACCCCTTGTCCCCTGTTACAGATATGTTATCGATGTGGGCTTTCAGGAGGTTAAGCTCTTTCTCTTTCAACCACCTGAATCCGCTTATCGGTAGCGGTTGTGACATGGCCCATCCATACAAATTATTGGCATCGTAGTAAGCCAAGTATTTGGAGGGTTTGCTGGGAACGTAATTCTCCATATACTTATTATTGGCTTCGGCATACCGAGCGCTGCATTGGGTTAACCCACCGCGAATGCCTTTTTTTACAAAGTGATGCATTTCTACATCGATGAATAGATCCAGTTTAACCCCAGTATGTTTCAGCATGGCGTCCCAGCTTAGACTAGGTGCTGTCATATATTGGCAGGGATCCAAGTCGTAGGTTTTCAAGCACACACCCCGGAAATTTTCGAACACGTCGGCTAATAATAAAACATCGGTCTTCATGTAGAGATCACTATATTCGCCGAGTGTGCATATGTGGAAGGCGTTCCATACATTCTGAGCGTGATCGTATTCAGACAACGAAATCACAGTATTCGTGAGATCATTATAGAATTCCTCTCGGGGTGGTAGACTTGACCTATTTAATACTGTCGCGTCTGTCACATACCTGTACGGGAACACACCCTTTCTGCGTAGAAAAGAAAACTGTTTGTCGTCGGGGAAACACTTCCTCATCTCAACAAACTGCTCGCATTCCAAATTTTTCACCAACTTGTCCAAGGACGATGCCATGGAACGTAGGGAATCGATGAATCGCAGCTGAACTGTGGAATTGTTAGATTCATCATCATCATCATCATCATCTTCTTCTACGTCTGGTTCTTCGCCATATAACCTCACATGCTTTGTGAAAGAAATAAAACGTTCTTTGTTATTTGGGATCACTGTAACGCGCTCCCTATCACATCCCAATTCCTTAATTATAAAATGGGAATCATACCCACTTAAATTGTGGAATACGACCGGTATGAAATTTGGCATACGGTATTGAATGTTGCATTGGCGATGTGCTGCGAAGCGGAATTTCCCTGTAAGATGGCAGTGATCCCTTACTCGATCGTCTCCCAATGGTTTCTTGCAGATACCGCAATCATCTACCATATAGTATAATAATTCGTCTAAAGGTTCCAACGCTGTCATCGGTACATTAGTTTTAAGGATTTTACCTAATCTGCGGGCTTCCTCCTTCAACTTCTGTATAAACACTTTAGCGGCATCAACTCCTCTGTACAATTCAAACTTATCCAAATCTTCGTCGTAGGAGCATTTAACGTAATAGGCGAAGCTGTATGGTTCGTGTTGGTGGGTGCTGTTAGTAAAGGAACGGGAGGGATCCTGTGCTGCCGAAGAAATGGGCTTCAACACGCTTTCAAAGTCCGCGTATACAACAAACGGCACCCTCATTTGCTTGTGCACGTTCGTAAACTCTAATATGTTGTTGAAGTGGTTGGACATCTTTGTCACAACGTGGTTGCAGTCTTGTTCGACGTGTTTAGCAAGTTGCTCCTCGCTACGAAAAAACAGCAAACACCCATCGCAAACCCATTTGTACCCGTTATGCTTAGACAGCTGTTTTCTCACTAGCTTCCCCAAATTCTTGATCCAGCAGTAGTGTGTGTTATTCTCATTCTGGATGTACAAAAGGTTGACATGCCGATCCCTCTTTCTTTTGGTGAAGTAAAGCGGTCCAATGATGGACTTGCCTTCTATACCAAAAACGTTGACACTGATGTCGTTTTGCTCCTCGAACCGGGGTATATCTTTTATGGGCATCGGGAACTGTAGTTCTGTTACGTCTAGTGCGGTGCTGTAATGAGGGTAGCTATGCACTCTTTGCGGATCGTGAGCATCAGGGTGTAGGGCTGCCACAACACACCACGCAAAGCATGCATCATCGTTGTTCTGCACGTTAACGATGGCATGTTTCTCTCTTACCCATTTGGGAAGCTCAATGTAGGACCCCCCACGAAGAGGTTTATACTTGTTAATATTCACCTCCAAGTATAATGCATTTTTCAGAGTCCATCCTAAAATTTAAAAATTAGAAACAAAATAATAATAATTTTTTCAGAACTTACCAGAATCTCGTTCTTGGAACTCATCTGACTTAGCCGACATCCTTTCCACAAAGGAGTTGTATACCTCCCCCAGATCGCTGGATGAGGTGATAACCAAGTTTCGGGTGTTGAAGGATTTCACGTCCTCAACACCCTCTGACACACCCATCTTGGTGTATCCACCAAACCAGGCGGCTCCGTAGCGTAATGGTATGTGTGTGACTACTACGCCCAAGGTCCCGGGTTCAAATCCCGACACGGTCCGCTTGAAAAATGTTAGGCGAGCATTTTTCACAAAAATACACCCTCGTTCGGATGAGAGGTAAAATGGAGGTCCCGTGTGTGAGTGTTGTCACGCACGTTAAAGATCCCTACCTTGCTTGGAACAGCAAGGGTTCGGCAAAATTCAAAATTTTCCAGGTAACAAAAACTCGCTTCCCGGCCAATGTAGTACCTTCGGGTGGAGCATTGGAAAATCACATGTAATGTATCCACCAAACACCTCCAGGTTCACCTTTAGGGAGGTGTGTATACCCAACTGTTCCCCGACTAAGGTTATGAACCTCTCCCTCTGGTTGCGGAGAAAGTCTAGGATACCTAGAAATAACTAAGTTAAACACAAAATACTTATAAAGAAAAAATACTTGTAGAGTCGACATTATTAATTCTGTATGTAGCGATTCGACTTTTAAATGCGGTCGCTACAACCTCTACGCCTCCATCCAGGACACGGCTAGCAGCAGTCTTGTGCGCGTTCGTGCGTTGGTGGGCTACCAAGTTGGCAACATCCACACCACACTCTTCGCATCGCCGCAATCTCTTGGGGACAGGTCCCTCAACTATCGGTGCAGCAACTCGTTTGACCCCGGATGGGCCTGCAACGGGGGCAACCACACCATGCTTGGCATCGTTTTAGGCTGTCCTTCCGCGAGAAGGAAGCAGGGCACACTTCGCAGGAAAAACTCATTAAAAAGCAATTAGTGCTAATGTGTTTTTAATGAGAAAACTCATTAAAAAGCAATTAGTGCTAATGGGTTTTTAATGAGAAAACTCATTAAAAAGCAATTACCCTCCACCCTACTTTGTCCTTCTCCCTCCTTTCGCATCCGTACGACATACATCCAAACTATATCCAACATACACCTGAGATATGTCCATTTTGAATATTTTGGGGCTTGACAAAATTTTTAGTAGTTCGGACTTAGGAAAATTTTAACATAAATTTGTAAATTTTATACCAAGGCCTCTAACTCGAAACTGATATAGCTACCAAAATTTACAAAGACAGTTATTACGACTACTCTGCGGTCAGACAGCCCCAACCCCACTTACTGGGAGTCGGAGCTACACCAATTCGCATCGATTCATCAACTTAATTGCACTGTTTCTCGGTTCAACCAGATATGGTACCACTATAATGATAAAACTTACTCATAACATCCATTTTAAGTTTCAAAAACAATTTTTTTAAAATTGGTTGTTACGTATAACTTTTGTGATATTGCAATAATATTAAACTATTTCTTTATTTGCATAATCGGATTTAGGTCTGATTGTGGGGTGCATTAATGGCAAAGTCCCTTGAATTTATCTGCATCAAAATAGGGTGAAATTACCCCATAGGGTGAAATTGCCCCATAGGGTGAAATTGCCCCATAGAGTGAAATTGCCCCATAAGGTGAAAGTGTCTCCGACATAAGATCATTGATTTCCTTTTACTTATGTCAAACTTACGCTAGGACCTTAAAACATAGACTCTGAGATGACGCCAATGTAATCGCATTATGGAAACAGGGTCACACAAACTTTCGCCATATCTTTCTTGACCATATAAGTGGCGACATGTCATATCCAAAATTTAAAGAAATGTGCTTGCAGTGTTGGGGTGACTCGATACATAGTTTTATTACTATTGTAAAAGATTTTGATTTGGATAAGGGGCGATATAGTAAAATTTTTGAGGAGTATATAAATATAGAAGAAGGCGTTCAATGGTTAGCCCCAATCCGAAGTTTCATGGTGACGAACGTTAAAGATTTTATTGTAAATAAACGTAAGCTTCATTTTATGCAGGATTCCGTACGAAAGAACTTTGTGGTATACAAAAAGGGAGACACTACATCTCTACAAAAATTCGAAGAGGTGTACAAACAATTGATTAAACCCTTGCAAATCACCGATTCCTAGTCACAAGGAATAGCGGAAAGAATACCCACACGTACAACAAGGGTTAAACTTGAAAACAAAGGCTAGTTTTTTAGAAAAAGATTAAGTCACCAGTTGACGACGAGTCTGTACAATCTTTATTATACGGACGTGATAGCTAGAGACTAATACGAAAATATATACAAGTCGGATTATAGAGTAAAGTGTAACCCCCAATTGATACGCATAGTTTAGGAAAAGTGTGTAGGAAGTTGATTCAGAAAACAGTGACACAACCTAAAATAATAACGTTTATCCGGAGGCTAGAGGTCTAACAAGAGTTATAATTATTTTTAAAGTCCTTAGCATTTTGTTAAGGAATGTAATAGATTAATTCATAGAATACATTCCCTACCTGTTGCTTCGTACGTGTACACAAATCGAGTGCAATTTGTACATATCCGAAGTATTGTTTAATTTTTCAAATGTCCACGCAACTGAAATGGGTATCTAAGTTCTTATGAAAAGAATTATAACAAAGAGCGCTACATTTTAATTTTAATAGAAATGAGTACAACTACGTGTTTGAAACATACCTTTTAGTTTGAAATTTTTTTTTTTTTTGTTCAACTTCTATGATATTACATAAACCAAGATTCTGCTACTGCTTCCGAATAATTGTATCCTAACAATACCATTATATATAAATAAAACCAAAACGTTTGAAACAATATTTATATTTCAATTCAAATACTTAACAGGTACACTTCACATAGAAATATATTTTTTATTCATTAAAACTAAAACACACACACACACACACACACAAAAGTCACTTTTTCCTCCTTTTAATTGGCAAATGTGTAGTATACATACCCAAATTTTGCACACGATTTTCGTTTGATCTGAGTTTCGTATAGAGTGTAGCTTTTGGAACATTGAAGATTTCGGATGCTTCTGAACCAGTAATCCATCCTTTGTTTATTTCGTCAAGGACTTTATTTAAATCCTCTTTAGTATACGATTTAAGTTGTCTCTTTCTTTTTCTGTCAGAAACGTCTGACTTGGAGTCTATGTTCTGATCTTTCGCATCAACATTATCATGTGTAGGTTTATCTTGCACTATTTTAGTATTTACCAGAGATTCATTAGACATACCATTCAAATGTTGGCTAGTTGAATTGTTTGCTAAACTTTTTTTCATCTCCTTGACAACTTCTTCTAAAAATTTTATAGCATCTAAAGATGTAATTCTTTCCCCGCTCATTTTTATTACGATGTTTACTTATCAAAATGCAAATGCAGACTATTCCAATTTCACAATTTCGAAAAATATGTATAAATATTTACCCCCGTCTAACTTTGTTCTCGTTTGATACATCCGATAATTATAGATGTAGCGCGTAAGCAAGAAGTTAATTGATTTTCACCGATGTGAATAGACTAATATGAAATGTTACTCAAGGTTAAACGACGCTGGGTTTCACCTAATTTAAAAGTAAACTAGTTAATTATACCAACCGGGTATAAAAGCATGGTACGAGGCAATATAATTCAGTTTCTGTTTAGTCTTTGACTAGTTACAACAGCTAAAAAGTCTTTAACCAGTTGTAATTTTCTTATAGAAAAATGTCTTCCTTTACTTGTGATGTCTGTGGTGCAGCTTTCTCGAGAAGCGATAGTTTAAAACGACCCCAGCTCCAGCAGCATGGGTTGGTGTCAAATGAAAAGCCCGGCTTGTTCGCCTGCGAAGTGTGCCGTGCATCCTTCTCGCGGAAGGACAGCCTAAAACGGCACAAGGATGCCAAGCATGGTGTGGTTGCCCTCGTTGCAGGCCCATCCGGGGTCAAACGAGCTGCTGCACCGACAGTTGAGGGACCTGCCCCCAAGAGATTGCGGCGATGCGAAGAGTGTGGTGTGGATGTTGCCAACTTGGTAGCCCACCAACGCACGAACGCGCACAAGACTGCTGCTAGCCGTGTCCTGGATGGAGGCGTAGAGGTTGTAGCGACCGCATTTAAAAGTCGAATCGCTACATACAGAACTAATAATGTCGACTCTACAAGTATTTTTTCTTTATAAGTATTTTGTGTTTAACTTAGGTATTTCTAGGTATCCTAGACTTTCTCCGCAACCAGAGGGAGAGGTTCATAACCTTAGTCGGGGAACAGTTGGGTATACACACCTCCCTAAAGGTGAACTTGGAGGTGTTTGGTGGATACACCAAGATGGGTGTGTCAGAGGGTGTTGAGGACGTTAAATCCTTCAACACCCGAAACTTGGTTATTACCTCATCCAGCGATCTGGGGGAGGTATACAACTACTTTGTGGAAAGGATGTCGGCTAAGTCAGATGAGTTCCAAGAACGAGATTCTGGTATGTTCTGAAAAAATTATTATTATTTTGTTTCTAATTTTTAAATTTTAGGATGGACTCTGAAAAATGCGTTATACTTAAAGGTGAATATTAACAAGTATAAACCTCTTCGTGGGGGGTCCTACATTGAGCTTCCCAAATGGGTAAGAGAGAAACATGCCATCGTTAACGTGCAGAACAACGATGATGCATGCTTTGCGTGGTGTGTTGTGGCAGCCCTACACCCTGATGCTTACGATCCGCAAAGAGTGCATAGCTACCCTCATTACAGCACCGCACTCGACGTAACAGGACTACAGTTCCCGATGCCCATAAAAGATATACCCCGGTTCGAGGAGCAAAACGACATCAGTGTCAACGTTTTTGGTATAGAAGGCAAGTCCATCGTTGGACCGCTTCACTTCACCAAAAGAAAGAGGGATCGGCATGTCAACCTTTTGTACATCCAGAATGAGAATAATACACACTACTGCTGGATCAAGGATTTGGGGAAGCTAGTGAGAAAACAGCTGTCTAAGCATAACGGGTACAAATAGGTTTGCAATGGGTGTTTGCTGTTTTTTCGTAGCGAGGAGCAACTTGCTAAACACGTCGAACAAGACTGCAACCACGTTGTGACAAAGATGTCCAACCACTTCAACAACATATTAGAGTTTACGAACGTGCACAAGCAAATGAGGGTGCCGTTTGTTGTATACGCAGACTTTGAAAGCGTGTTGAAGCCCATTTCTTCGGCAGCACAGGATCCCTCCCGTTCCTTTACTAACAGCACCCACCAACACAAACCATACAGCTTCGCCTATTACGTTAAATGCTCCTACGACGAGGATTTGGATAAGTTTGAATTGTACAGAGGAGTTGATGCCGCTAAAGTGTTTATACTGAAGTTGAAGGAGGAAGCCCGCAGATTAGGTAAAATCCTTAAACCTAATGTACCGATGACAGCGTTGGAACCTTTAGGCGAATTATTATACTATATGGTAGATGATTGCGGTATCTGCAAGAAACCATTGGGAGACGATCGAGTAAGGGATCACTGCCATCTTACAGGGAAATTCCGCTTCGCAGCACATCGCCAATGCAACATCCAATACCGTATGCCAAATTTCACACCGGTCGTATTCCACAATTTAAGTGGGTATGATTCCTATTTTATAATTAAGGAATTGGGATGTGATAGGGAGCGCGTTACAGTGATCCCAAATAACAAAGAACGTTTCATTTCTTTCACAAAGCATGTGAGGTTATATGGCGAAGAACCAGACGTAGAAGAAGATGATGATGATGATGATGATGAATCTAACAATTCCACAGTTCAGCTGCGATTCATCGATTCCTTACGTTTCATGGCATCGTCCTTGGACAAATTGGTGAAAAATTTGGAATGCGAGCAGTTTGTTGAGATGAGGAAGTGTTTCCCCGACGACAAACAGTTTTCTTTTCTACGCAGAAAGGGTGTGTTCCCGTACAGGTATGTGACAGACGCGACAGTATTAAATAGGTCAAGTCTACCACCCCGAGAGGAATTCTATAATGATCTCACGAATACTGTGATTTCGTTGTCTGAATACGATCACGCTCAGAATGTATGGAACGCCTTCCACATATGCACACTCGGCGAATATAGTGATCTCTACTTGAAGAGCGATGTTTTATTATTAGCCGACGTGTTCGAAAATTTCCGGGGTGTGTGCTTGAAAACCTACGACTTGGATACCTGCCAATATATGACAGCACCTAGTCTAAGCTGGGACGCCATGCTGAAACATACTGGGGTTAAACTGGATCTATTCATCGATGTAGAAATGCATCACTTTGTAAAAAAAGGCATTCGCGGTGGGTTAACCCAATGCAGCGCTCGGTATGTCGAAGCCAATAATAAGTATATGGAGAATTACGTTCCCAGCAAACCCTCCAAATACTTGGCTTACTACGATGCCAATAATTTGTATGGATGGGCCATGTCACAACCGCTACCGATAAGCAGATTCAGGTGGTTGAAAGAGAAAGAGCTTAACCTCCTGAAAGCCCACATCGATAACATATCTGTAACAGGGGACAAGGGGTACATCCTGGAAGTAGATCTGGAGTATCCAGAAGACCTACACGGTCCTCATAACGATTTACCGTTTTGTCCGCAGACCATGGTACCCCCAACACCATCCTCCAAGACTCCGAAGCTACTCGCCACTTTGCTCGACAAGAGTCATTACATCATACACTACAGAAACCTGCAGAGGCGCTACGTAATGGTCTTAGACACACCGGCATCCATCGAGTATTGGAATTCGACCAATCGCCTTGGTTAAAACCCTACATCGATTTGAACACCACCCTTAGGACATCTGCCAGAAATGCGTTTGAAAAAGACTTTTTTAAATTAATGAATAACGCAGTCTTTGGAAAAACGATGGAGAATGTCGACAAGAGGGTTGATGTGAAAATCGTGCCCCGGTGGGGACACGATGGACAAAAATTGTGCGCGAGTGGACTTATCGCCCGCCCAAACTTTCACAGTACTTTAGTGCTAGGTGAGGATTTGGTTATTATACAGATGGATAGGGTAAAAGTCACTTACAACAAGCCTATATATGCAGGTTTTTCAGTTTTAGATATTTCAAAGACCCTCATGTATGATTTTCATTATAATACCATGAAACATTTGTATGAATCCAAACTCTCACTACTTTACACAGACACTGACTCTTTAGTGTATAGTGTGGAAACAAAAAACTTGTATAGTGATATTAGTGCAAACATTAACAATTTCGATACTAGTGACTACCCTCGAGACAACAAATACAATATGCCTCTTGTAAACAAAAAGATTCCCGGCAAGTTTAAGGACGAATTCAACGGCGACTTGGTGTTACAATTTGTTGGGACTAGGGCCAAGTCGTATTGCATCATTAGTGAGAAGGATGTAATTAAAAAGATTAAGGGGGTATCGCGTGGTGTGGTGAAGGATATTAGTGTGGATAGTTTTAAGGACATTGTGCATAATAATTCTGGTGCCCTTATGCATAGCATGGTATGTATTCGTAGTAAAAAGCATCAACTTTACACCCAATTAATCAATAAAATTAGTTTATCGGCAGAAGAAGAAAAAAGGTACGTCATCCCTGGTAGTACTTCCACATATGCATAGGGGCATAAGGATATTAGATAGTTGCTCATATTTTATTGTGTGTATATAGTAGTATATAAGTTAGTTTTAAGCATACCTACCATCCCCATCCTTAATAATTTCCTTCGTTCCCGGCGATATGTGTTTACCTCCACGTGGTCTCGCCGGACGGTAAAACATATTGTTGGATTAACAACAATATGTCTTATTGACTGAAAACACATTTCCTCTCTTTACTTTAATCTCTTTTTATTACAGGGCTATTTAAACAACCCATTAATCTCTTTTTTGTTGCAGGTTACTTTTAACTGCTTGGAGTCGGCTACACAAACAAAATAATGTTATACTTTGTAAAAATTGTAATTAGTTTATTAAACTGTAAATCGGATAAAATAAATTATTAAACTTTTGTGTTCTTATTTTCTTTTGTGTTGGTTAAAGGACTGTAGATATTAAAAAGGAGAGGTAATTAGAAATTGATCTTGGTACAAAATCTTAAAATTGGGGTAGCTCCCTTGGGGGTGATGCTATCTGAAAAATTCTTAGAGATTCGGGTAGCTGAGAAAATTCTAATATTAATTGATACCAAACAAGATAGGTTTATCTCGTGGGTGGAAGTGTGGAGAAAAATTTATCTCGCAGAGGGTATGTGTGTAACATTGCAGGGTGTGGTCCGATTTTAAATCTGTTTGCAGATTCGAATTCTGCGTAAAATTCTAAGCTAATTTAATGTATCGCATGTATAAAAAAATTTATAAGAACACCCAAAAGTCGCTATAGGTAAGAAATCTTAAAATGAGGGTAGCTCCCTTGGGGATGGCGCAATCTAAAAATTCCTAGAGATTTGGGTAGCTGAGAAAATTCTAATATTAATTGATACCAAACAAGATAGGTTTATCTCAAAAGGTGAAAAATGGTTAGTCGAAGAAAACTATTTGGTCCAGAATGTTAGCGGTAAAAAAAATCTTAAAAATAGGTTTATCTCGTGTGTGAAAATGTGGATGCTTGTGGAAATGTGGAGATGAATCTCCTCATTTCCTTCTTATGGGAATTTACATGTAAATTTGGTCCAGATGTGTGTGGAAATGTGGATGCTGGTGGAAATGTGGCGGCAGTATTCCCAATTATACTCTACTTATGTTTTTCAATCTTTTCTCTTATTGCTGGTTCTGGAACATCTTCAGTATTCTTTCAAATAAATCGAATTATATCATAATAGTAAAATAATTCTAAAATAACCTTTTGTTAACAAATTTTGAATAAAACGTGTTTTTCTAGATTATTGATAATTGGAGTTATGTACACGATTTCTTAAGCTGTGAAATGTGGGTAAGACAAATAAAATATTTTTTTTTCAGAATAGCTAGTGTCATCCTAGAGTTCAGGCAGAAGTAAAGAATGGGCTAACGAAAAACTGGATATTGCTCTGGAAAAAAACAAAAAAAAATCTGTTTCTCAGAACTACTTTCGAGTATTGTATTTAAATAAGTTCAGGTGATGCACACAAAGCCTTTTGCACATTTTCGCACCAACGAAGTTGTATTGTGAACTGATTAAGTTTTGAAATTTTAGTGTAAGGTAGGCTGTCATTAACTACTGTTCCATTATAGCAGCTTTCCCAGATCTTACAATAAACATACATACTATAAACCATAATTAGGTTTACATACCCCCACCTTGAACCATTTTGTAGACATTTTAATGCAAATATGTCAATAAACTATACGAGAACGCTTTATGCATCTAAACTTCTAAACGAACATAGGAATGACCAAATATTGTACTGACAAGGAGATTCTTTTTATAATATCCAAAAAAAGAATTTGTATTTCAAGTCAAAGATTTTCCTAACCCATAATCTCTTCAGTATCTTTTAGTTAAAGTGTGCAAGAGACCTTCTTTAAAACATTTAGCGGTGCGCTTTAAAAGTGTTCCAAAGAATTCCTTTTATTTTCATTTTTGGCTTAAAATAGTCGGAAACGGCGGCGTCCGCACATTTAAACGCACGCTCTATTAGTCAATTAACACCACGAAAGAATGCGACTTTTTTAATAATTTGTATTTTAAATTCCTTCAAACATTGGTAAAGAATTGAAAAAAGAATTTTTTAAGTGGTTTCATAGAAAAATGGTGATAATGTTTTTTACAAACCAGAACTATTCTTTTAGTAATTTCACGAAGTGGAAGATCGTTTCTGCTTACGTTTCGAGCTTTAATATCATGCAAGTAGCAGCTCATTCTCAAGATGCCGACGGTAAAACATTTTAAGTAATGCAGTTGAATCATTGTTAGTTATTGAATAATACCCACCGCGATGTTCAGCTCCAGTTAAATAATTGTATAATCATCACACCAATAAAATCAATTAGCGTATGCAAAAGCAAAATTTTTAGAATAAAGCTATTCCAAGGGATTAAATTTGCGGTTTAAAATAAATTTAGCAAACATTTATTTTCCGACGCCCGCACCAACTACATCAAGTTTTAAATAAACCATTTTAACCTCTTGATTTACACAAGCGTATTGATAAGATATAAAAACTACCAACCTTTCTAGAATTAATAGAATTAAAGTTTTGTATTAAAAAATGTCATGAAATTTGAAATCTAAACCACTTCTCGATCATGGAAAGCTATGATAATAATTTAAAGTGACATAATTACTCTTACTTCTTACATCCCGATATAATTTATAAAACATTGGGAATGCATACACATGTTTTAATTTAACAGCGTATCGGACACAAAGTAGAGTACTATAATGCGTACGCAGCACTTTGAGAGACGACAGTATTATTATCATCAGAAAGCGGTTCAGTATTGATGTTGTAAGTTTATTCACTCATCATCTGATAATAATACTACTGGAACATTTGAAGTCGCCAGGCAGCAGAAAAACAAACGATTAAATGTAGAATGTCCAATTACTCATATCTTGTTTCTCTTAAGGTATTAATTGTATGTTTCATCTCTGTTTCTTCAAAGAGTTATTGACAACGTTGCAGGAAGCAAATGTGATATTAGATTTAATGTAAAATGAAAGGAAGGTATACGACGGATGCAAAATTAAATGGCTTTGAAAGGACTCTACAATGATAGGAAAATACAAAATAGTGTATATCTATATATTTTACTATTTTTCAATGCTTTTCTGATTTTGGGCTTCTTCAAGAAATAAACAGCAATATACTCCACATATGTAATGACCTATTTCCGCTATTTCTGGTGGACGCTAAAACGTATCAACTTTGTAAGGACACAGAATTGTTAGCAGGATGTATATATATATATATATATATATATATATATATATATAAATAAATATTTTAGATAGTTAATTACACAAGGTAATTTGATAAATACTATCGTATTACAGTGAATAAGATGAAATAATAACTTGTGTAATTAACTATCTAAAATATTTATATATTTAATACTTGGCTTATAGCCGTAATTTTGAGCGTCGCTTCCTGTCTATAACTGACATAAGTCAAACACTTGACAATGTCAAATATGATTGACAAAAATGCCAAACGTAATTGAAAGTTAGAATGATGTACCGTCGTGTACACGATTTAAATTTGTAAATTTCCCAATTGTGTTATCGGTTTCGGTGGCGTAATTGGTAAACGCATGGTTCCGGCAAAACCAGGATACAGGTTTAAGTCCTGTCCAAGACCTTATATTTTCCATCTTTCAATTACTAACTCGATTTGAAATGATCATTTGGGCTTTGCATAAAAGTCTAAGCTACTATTTCATCTTATTCATCATATATATATATATATATATATATATATATATATATATATATATATATATACATATATTTTATATATATATATATATATATATATATCAATCATTTTTTTTCTTCTTCACCCTTTTCTGATTACCTCTTTGTTTGAATTATAAAACGAAGTTAATTAATTCCATATAATGAAAAGAAATATTGTGTACAAGTTTTGAAAATTATTAAAATACAGCCTTCAATCAATCAATATCATAGGTCTTATTTATCAAAGTAAAAATGCTATGTATTTTCAGGAACAATCGAACCCCGACGTTGGGCCGTCCAATATAAAATTGATATGATAAGCTCCGTACTCGGTGTCAATGGGCGTTTTCCTATAACTCCACCTCTCTGTGTTTTCCTAATCAAATTCTAAATCTCACTAATACTATTATTATAATTCCACGGCTAGCTTTTATTATTCTACACAGAGTGCACAACGTTACGATTTTTTTTTTACAATTTTTTTCTTCTTCTCCACCACTTTCTGATTACCTCTTTATTTGAACTATAAAATAAAGTCAATTAATTCCATATAATGAAAGAAATATTATGTACAAGTTTTGAAAATTATTAAAATACACCCTTCAATTAATTAATATCATAAGTCTTATTTATCCCAAGATTTATATGCTTTGCAATCAATCTAAAGTCAAAGAAACCTCAAACGTTCAGATCCCTTTATTATATTACGTACTTTTTACGTATGCAAAGTTTGTTGCTGACTTTGTTACACTTTTATAAATTAAGTAAATTCAATATTCAAATTTAAATAGAAAAAATTTCTTAAAACTAATTAGATCTGACCTGCTACTGCTCTGCTTAATTGAATCTCTTGGTTTCCATAAATTGCTTCGTGTTTCTTTGTTTTATTTGCATTTAAATTTCGCAGCTCAAAATTGTACCAAAATCGTTGACGCTGCTTTGAAATATTACATTAATCCATTTAAAACATCCCCATATTCGAATTATCATCAACTATAATATCTATCTACTCATTTGCAATGTCATCCCATCAATTAAAATTATTTTTACCAAGATTCAAAGTATTCATGCATTTAAATTGTTATACCATCCATTAGGATTTATTATGCACCAATTCGGAATTATTATCATCAACACATTTGAATTATTAACCTCACACTCGAAGTTATTATCAACTCATCTGAATTATTAACATCACATTCGAATCATTGGATCAACCAAAATTTGAATTATTGTCATCACATTCAAAGCCCTATTATTATTATATTATTAGTTTAAATAAATTACCCCAAATTCTACTCACGTTAATCGCCAAAAGAAATCTTCATATTTGTATCACCTATTTTTCACTATACATTTTATTAAACATTTACGCGTGGCTTTTCGATTCAAAGTAACGCAGCTTTGCCCTGCTTAATTAGAAATGAACTCTCTTATCATCGTTCGCTATTAAATATAGGTTGATCCCACTTGGATGTGGGTTGGGTTTCCACCAAGTCTTTCGCTATCTTAACCAATAAGGTCTTTGTATTTGATGCACTTGAAGTGGTTTTCTAATGTAATATACTTGGTTTTTGGGTAATGGTTGTTTGCTTATAGATACCTCGTTATCAGACCATACGTTGTTTTGTGTAAATATCGCATTTTCGTATTATACAAAAATGCATAATGTAATTTGAATTTCACTTTCGTCTATTTTTATTTATTTTACGCATCTTTGATCTGCATTTTTTATCAAAAATGTTAATTGTTTCTATGCACTTACACAAAGCTTCGTTAAGCTTTATCTCTTATCTCCGTATTATATTTAACTAATTAGAACCTTTTTAAATGCGTGTTTAATTACATGTATTATCCTTACCTCTCAATACGCGTGCTTTTACTAAAAAATATCGTTATTTGCAATATTTAATATTAATAAAGCTCTATATACCGAGTGTTGAATACTTGTTATTTACCTAATGTATGAATTACCTATTTCTATGCTAAATATGCGTCCTATTGTTGTAAGATGTGTTTATTTGCGTCGTTTAAAACTAATTATGCTCTATATAGAGGGTGTTAAATGCTTACTATTTACATAATATCCAAATCACTTAATTTTCTGTCAAATAAATGCAGTTTTCTGCTTCCTATCGTGATTTATGGTTACTGCACGACCCTTGCTATATAATACACCCGAAACAACCCCTTATCATAGCATTATTTCCTCAAATTAAAATATAAAATTTTAGAACAATGACTTTTTGGCGCCCAACGTAAAGTTAAACTCACATTGGTCTATAATTCTTATATTTTTATTTCCTTTTAAAAATCTAACTTTTTTTTAGTAATCCCCTATTTACATTTATCTAATCTCATACCTATGTCCTATTTTACTACCCTATTCATACCTATACCTATTCTTATAACCGTATCCTATTTTATTTCTCTATGTATTTCTATACCTAAATTTTATTTTACATTTTATTCACTTATTTGTGTCCCTTTGTATGGGTAGTTTAAGTTTATGTAGAACATCCCCCTTATTGCTCCCGAATCTATGTGTTCCCCCCTATTATATTATTTATTAAAAATGGACCCACATATGGCAAGTGTAGCTTGGCACACGTGTGTAGGTGCTTTTTTCCGAGTCTTAAATTTTTAATGACCACCTTGTCCCCTATTTGGAAAATCGTTCGTTTTTTAATTCTTTTATTCATTTTGTTGACGTATTTTCTTGCTCTCTCTTGTAATCTTATACGAGTCCTATGCATTTTATTTTCCAATTCGTCTTCTCTCGGCACGATTTTCCATGGTCGATTAGGATAAACCTTTTTCATTAAACTGATTTGCGATTCCTCGGTAACTGTGTGAGGAGTATGGTTAATAAACATTTCCACCTTGAGTAAGTTCGCTTCTCAGCTTCGGTGATCTTGGTAGGAAGTCATTCTCAGGAATTTACATGTCTCCTGGATATATCGTTCTGCTGGATTTCCTTGAGGGTGGCGAATACTACAGAAGACAACCCCTACTTGTTGATTTTTCCAATGCGATGTAAACTTTGCATTATTGAAATAGGTGGCATTGTCCCCTAGAATTCTTTTAAATTTTCCTTCTTCGTTAATAAATTCTTCCGCAACAAGTGATGCTTCTGCCGCAGTACCAATCAATACTCTAACTATTTTATTTTGGTATTTGACCCGTATTTCCGTTTCGCCCAAAATCATTATTAAAATTGTTATAGTTCCCCCTACTAAAATTTCTCCCACGACCAAAATTATAATTGTTTCTTTGATAATTACTTCGAATCTCATTATTATTTCTCTGCATCCTTATAAAATTCGTGCGTCTATCCCTAATATTATTCTCCGTTTTATTATTAGATTCCAGCTCATCATACCTTTGCAAATATTTAATAAATGTATCCCTGTCCACTATATTCTGCGTCGTTATGTATCTCTTTACTTCAGCGTTAAAATGCCCTGCTAAATATTTTATAACTTGTTTATCATGTAGAGGAGGATCCAATTGTTTCGCTACGGTAAACTTTTCAATAGCATATAATTCTCGCGTTATTCCTTTTTCTGAATTGTAGTTTCCCATATTCAGATTATTCCTAGTTTTATCCTGTTGATTATCACCCCAAAATTGTCGTAGAAATTTCTGCCCAAACTGTTGAAATGTTCCTATTTCACTCTCAACTAAATTGTACTACATTTCAGCACTTCCTTTCAGCATCGATTTGACTAAATTTAATTTATATAATTCATCTGTAGAAACCTGTATTAACATTTTAAAGTTTTTCAAAAATATCTTCGGATTTAATTTTCCGTCCCCGTAAAATTTAGTATATTGTTCAATTAAAGATTTGGTTGAATTAGCCTGATTGGTTCCCTATTATTAAAATTCACTGAATTACTTTTTAAATTATTTATTTCTCGATTTATCGTTCTGAACTCGGTTTCCCAATTTTACTCAATGTTCCCTAATTTAATATTTAAATTTGTGATTTTATCATTTGACTCGCTTTCATATTTTTCCTGCTTTGATTTAACTATTGCAACTTGATCCCATACACCGTCTATTTCCTTGGTAACCCTGACAATTTTCTCCTGCATTTTCGCTCTCATTTCAGCAATTGTCTGGTTGGTTTCCCTTTTCGCTGTTCTCATCCATTTGTGTAGTTATGGTTTTCATGGCCTCCTCGTTTTTATTCATTTTGCTGTTCAATGCCATTAAAATTTCCATCATCTTAGTTTCCTGTGAGGTTTGTCGTTCTTCGCTCAAACTCCTTTCAAACGTTATACTTTCTTGGGATCCTCTTTCCATTTTTGAAATTATTATATTTACACTAAATTTTTAAATACTAAATAAATCTGCCTAAATTTAATTAATGTGAAAATTTCTTTTAATTTTTGATATTGTAATTTTTCGCGAATTAAAACTTTTAGTTCCCCGGTTTAATTTAATAATTTTATTTTAAATCTCACGGTCGTATTATCAAATTTATTTTGATTAAATTCGAGCCTTTTAATCTCAGGTTGCTGTATTTTATCTTCGTGGTAAAATGTTCGTGCCCCCACGTTGTTGCGCCATATAAAATTGATATGATAACGCCGTACTCGGTGTCAATGGACGTTTTCTACTTAACTCTACCTCTCTGTGTTTTCTAATCAAATTTAAATTTTCCTACTTTTATTATTCTGCCATGGCTAGCTTTTATTATTCGACACTGAGTGCAAAACGTTACCAAGATCAATTTTTTTTCTTTTTCACCCCTTTCTGATTACCTCTTTGTTTGAATTATAAAATGAAGTCAATTAATTCCATATAATGAAAAGAAATATTATGTACAAGATTTAAAAATTATTAAAATACACCTTTCAATCAATCAATATCATAAGTCTTATTTATTCCCAAAATTTATATGCTTTGCAATCAATCTATAGTTACCAAAAACTACTCTTTTTATCAAAAATGCCTCGAACGTTCAGATCCCTTTATTATATTACGTACTTTTAACGATGCAAAGTTTGTTGCTGACTTTGTTACACTTTTATAAATTAAGTAAATTCAGTATTCAAATTTCAATAGAGAAAATGTCTTAAAACTAATTAGAACTGACCCGCTACTGCTCTGCTTAATTGAATTTCTTGGTTTCCATAAATTACTTCGTGTTTCTTTTGTTTTATTTGCATTTAAATTTCGCAACTCAAAATTGTACCAAAATCGTCGAGGCAGCTTTGAAATATTACATTAATCCATTTGAAACATCCCCATATTCGAATTATCATCAACTATAATATCTATCTACTCATTTGCAATGTTATCCCATCAATTAAAATTATTTTCACCAAGATTAGAAGTATTCATGCATTTAAATTATTATACCACCTATTAGGATTTATTATGAACCAATTCGGAATTATTATCATCAACAGATTTGAATTATTAACCTCACACTCGAAGTTATTATTAACTCATCTTAATTATTAACATCACATTTGAATCATTGTATCAACCAAAATTTGAATTATTGTCATCACATTCGAAGCCCTATTATTATTATATTATTAGTTTAAATAAATTACCCCAAATTCTACTCACGTTAATCGCCAAAAGAAATCTTCATATTTGTATCACTTATTTGTCACTATACATTTTATTAAACATTTACGCGTGACTTTTCGATTCAAAGTAACGCAGCTTTGCCCTGCTTAATTAGAAATAAACTCTCTTATCATCGTTCGCTATTAAATATAGGTTGATCCCACTTGGATGTGGGTTGGGTTTCTACCAAGTCTTTCGCTATCTTAACCAATAAGGTCTTTGTATTTGATGCACTTGAAGTGGTTTTCTAATGTAATATACTTGGTTTTTTGGGTAATGGTTGTTTGATTATAGATACCTCGTTATCAGACCATACGTTGTTTTGTGTAAATATCGCGTTTTTATATTACACAAAAATACATGATGTAATTTGAATTTTACTTTCATCTATTTTTATTTATTTACGCATCTTTAAACTGCATTTTTTATCAAAAATGTTGATTGTTTCTACGCACTTACACAAAGCTTCTTTAAGTTTTATCTCTTATCTCCGTATTATATTATAACTAATTAGAACCCTTTTGAATGCGTGTTTAATTACATGTATTATCCTTACCTCTAAATACGCGTGCTCTTACTGAAAAATATCCTTACTTGCATTACTTAAAATTATTAAAGCTCTATAGACCGAGTGTCGAATACTTGTTATTTACCTAATGTATAAATTACCTATTTCTATGCTAAATATACGTCTTATTGTTGTAAGATGTGTTTATTTGCGTCGCTTAAAACTAATTATGCTATATATACAGGGTGTTAAATGCTTACTATTTACATAATATCCAAATCACTTAATTTTCTGTCAAATAAATGCAGTTTTCTGCTTCCTATCGTGATTTATGGTTACTGCACAACCCTTGCTATATAATACAACCTAAACAACCCCTTATCACAGCATTATTCCCTCAAATTAAAATATAAAATTTTAAAACAATGACATTTTTGGCGCCCAACGTGAAGTTAAACTCACATTGGTCTGTAATTCTTATATTTTTATTTCATTTTGAAAAGCTAATTCTTCTTTTATTAATCCCTTATTTACATCTATCTAATCTTATACCTATGTCCTATTTTACTACCCTATTCATACCTATACCTATTCTTATATCCATATCCTATTTTACTATTCTATGTACGCCTATTCATAAATTTATTTTGCATTGTATTTATTCATTTATTTCCTTCTGTATGTATAATTAAATTCATTTGTAACTTCCCCTTATTGCTTTTAAATCTGGGTCCTTTCAATTCATATTTCCTAATTCCCTGTTCTATAATTATACTCTTACTATCTATCCTATATCCTAAAAATTTAACCCTATCTTGAAAAAATTCGCACTCCTCTAAATTGAAAATCAAACCTGCTATATTCAGCTTTGATAAAATCCTATCTAAATGTACTAAGTGTTGTTCCACACTATCACTAAATATTAACACCTCATCCACATAGTGAATACAAAATTCCTCATACGGTCCCAAAATATTCTGCATCGCCTTCACTAATGCAGCTGTACTCGAGGACAAACCAAACGGGACCACCCTAAATTGATACATTTTTCCTTCTACTGAAAAACCCGTATATTTCCTTGATTCTCGCGCTAATGGAATCAACCAAAATGAATTTTTTAAGTCTAAGTTGCTATAGATTTTCCTATTACCTATTTTCCCTAATATGCTATCTATCGTTAGTGGACAATTGTATTGCGGCTTCGTTCGCTTATTTATCTTTCTTGCATCTAAATATAACCTGATGCTATCATCACTTTTCTTCACGACGACTAATGGATTGACAAAATGTGTACTGGAGCTTTCTATGATACCTTCACATAACATTTCTTCTATTTATTCCTTCACTCTATCCCTATATGCTACTGGAATAGGATATATTTTAGTGTTAAACGGTTCTGTATTTACTACTTCCAACTTGTGCACATAACCCATGGCAATTCTCGACTTCGACCCTATTAATTCTGAATGTTTACTTAATAATATCTTCACCTTATTTCTTAAACCATCTGGACATTTAAGCTCTTCCTTTTCGTTACCCTCATTATTTATATTATCATTAAACTGATTAATATTCACGCAGTCATCCTCTATTTCAATATTCCTTTCTTCATATCATTTAATATATTTCCCATTACACTCTATCTCTTTGCATTCTGCATTTATCTTCAACTCCAACTTATCTATAATATTCATCCCAAATTAACATCTATCTTTAGTCCAGGGACTACCAAAAATCATTTTCTCATTTTATTTCTCCCATTTCACATCTCAGAATTACCATTTTATTTATTCTACAAAATCTTTTATTATTTGGTGCCACCAAATTACACCTTGTTATAGGTATCGCTTTATCCCCCAATTTCTCTCGTTCAACAAATTCTTCTGCAACAAGTGATGCTTCTGCCCCAGTATCAATTAATACTCTAACTATTTTATTCTCCACCTTTAAATTAATTATTGGTAATAAGTTCCTTTCAAATCTTCCTAATTCATTTTCCGTTTCATGTTTAATTAACTCGCGCCGATTTCCATATCCGTTAATCCGTAGAATTTTCCTTGGTTTGTCCGTACTCAAAAATCCTGATTTCGCGTTGAAGGTCCTGTCTGACTCGTTATTTCTGCGTATGTGCGATTCGTATTCCTTATTTGCGTGCTATCAATATTCCTCGCTTGCGTCCGTCGATCAACATTTTCCTGCCTACTTCTTTCTCTGTTATTATTTTCTTCATGATTCATTCTCTCCATTTTTTGCCTTGGTATTTGACCCGTATTTCTGTTTCGCCTAAAATCATTACTAAAATTGTGATAGTTCTCCCTATTAAAGTTTCTTCCACGATCATAATTATAATTGTTTCTTTGATAATTTCTTCTAGTCTCATTATTCCTCTGCGTTTTTATAAAGTTCATGCGTCGTTCCCTAATATTATTTTTCATTTTATCATCAGATTCCAGCTCATCATATCTTTGCAAAATTCAATAAATGTATCCCTGCCCACTATGTTCTGCGTCGTTATATATCGTTTTACCTCAGCGTTAAAATGCCCTGCTAAATATTTTATAATTTGTTTATTATGTAGAGGGGGATCCGATTGTTTCGCTACGGTAAACTTTTCAATAGCATATAATTCTCGGGTTATTCCTTTTTCTGAATTGTATTTTCCCATGCTCAAGTTATTCCTAATTTTATCCTGTTGATTATCACCCCAAAATTGTCGTAGAAATTTCTGCTAAAACTGTTGAAATGTTCTATTTCACTTTCAACTAAATTATACAACATTTCAGCACTTCCTTTCAGCATTGATTTAACTAAATTTAATTTATATAATTTGTCTGTAGAGACTTGTACTAACATGTTAAAATTTTTCAAGAATATTTTTGGATTTAATTTTCCGTCCCCGTAAAATTTAGTATATTGTTCAATTTAAAGATTTGGTTGAATTAGCCTAATTGGTTCCCTATTGTTAAAATTTCTTGAATTAGTTTTTAAATTATTTATTTCCCGATTTATTGTTCTGAATTCGGTTTTGTAATTTTTCTCAATGTTCCGTAATTTGCTATTTAAATTCGTAATTTTATCGTTTGACTCGCTTTTATATTTTTCCTGTTTTGATTTCATTATTCCGACTTGATCCCCCAGTCGATTTTTTCGGTAACCCTCACGATTTTCTCCTGCAGTTGCGCTCTCATTTCAGCAATTGTTTGGTTGGTTTCCCTTAATCCGTCACTTAGAATTTTAATTTCATTACCCAATTTTTCGCTGTTCTCATACATTTTCGTAGTTATGGTTTTCATGGCCTCCTCGTTTTTATCCATTTTGCTGTTCAATGCCATTAAAATTTCCATCATCTTAGTTTCCTGTAAGGTTCGTCGTTCTTCGCTCAAACTCCTTTCAAACGTTGTACTTTCTTGGGATCCTCTCTCCATTTTTGAAATTATTATGTTTACGTTAAACTTTTTAATACTAAATAAATCTATCTAAATTTAATTAATGTGAAAATTTCTCTTAATTTTTATTATTGTAATTTTTCGCGAATTAAAACTTTTTAAATCACCAGGTTTAACTTAATTATTTTATTTTAAATCCCACGGTCGTGTTCTCAAATTTATTTTTATTTAATTCGAGCCTTTTAATCTCAGGTTGCTCTATTTTATCTTCGTGGTAAAATGTTCGTGTCCCGTCCGGCTCGATTGTTCCACGAAAATACATAACATGTTTAAATGGCGACCCGAACGCGGGACACGAATATTTTACCACAAAGATAAAATATAGCGACCTGAGATTAAGAGACTCCAATTAAATCAAAATAAATTTTGAGAACACGACCGTGGGATTTAAAATAAAATAATTAAATTAAACCCGGGATTTAAAGAGTTTTAATTAGCAAAAAATCAAGAAACCGAAAATTCAAAGAAATTTGTACATTAATTAAATTTAGACAAATTAATTTAGTATTTAAAAGTTTAGTGTAGATAGAATAATTTCAAAAATGAATAAAAGAATACGGGAAACAAGGGAAGCAATTTATGGAAACCAAGGAGTTCTAATTAAGCAGAGCAAAGCTGTGCTACTCTGAACCTAAAAGTCACGCGTAAATGTTTAATAAAATGTATAGTGACAAATAAGTGATACAAATATGAAGATTTCTTTTGCCGATTAACGGCTTCAAATGTGATATTAATAATTCAAATGTGTTGATGACAATAATCCTAATCCTAGTCTTAGTTGGTTGATAATAATTTTGAATGTGATGACAATAATTTAAATGCATGGAAAATTTTAATTGATGGTATAGTATTTCAAATCGTCGACGATTTTGGTACAATTTTGAGTTGCGAGATTCAATGCAAATAAAACAAAGATGCACGAAGCAATTAAGCAGAGCAGTAGCAGGTCAGATCTAATTAGTTTTTTCTATTTAAATTTGAATACTGAATTTACTTAATTTATAAAAGTGTAACAAAGTCAGCAACAAACTTTGCATCGTTAAAAGTACGTAATAGAATAAAGGGATCTGAACGTTCCAGGTATCTTTGATAAAAAGAGTAGTTCTTGGTGACTTTAGATTGATTGCAAAGCATATAAATTTTGAAATAGATAAGACTTATGATATTGATTGATCGAGGAGTGTATTTTAATAATTTTCAAAACTTGTACATAATATTTCTTTTCATTATATGGAATTAATTAACTTCGTTTTATAATTCAAACAAGTAGGTAATCAGAAAGGGGTGTAGAAGAAAAAATTGATCATCGTAACGTTGTGCACTCTGTGTAGATTAATAAAAGCTAGCCGTGGAATAGAATAATAAAATTAATGAAAATTAAATTTGATTAGATAACACAGAGAGGTGGAGTTAAATAGAAACGCCCATTGACACCAAGTACGGCGTTATCATATCAATTTGGATCCCGACAATTATCAATCAATGGACGTTTTCTACTTAACTCCACCTCTCTGTGTTTTCTAATCAAATTTAAATCTCCCTACTTTTATTATTCTGCCATGGCTAGCTTTTATTATTCTACACAGAGTGCAAAACGTTACAATGATTAATTTTTTTTCTTCTTCACCTCTTTCTGATTACCTCTTTGTTTGAATTATAAAATGAAGTCAATTAATTCCATATAATGACAAGAAATATTATGTACAAGTTTTGAAAATTATTAAAATACACCTTTCAATCAATCAATATCATAAGTCTTATTTATTCCCAAAATTTATATGCTTTGCAATCAATCTAAAGTCACCAAAAACTACTCATTTTATCAAAGAAACCTCAAACGTTCAGATCCCTTTATTATATTACGTACTTTTAACGTATGCAAAGTTTGTTGCTGACTTGGTTACACTTTTCTAAATTAAGTAAATTCAGTATTCAAATTTGAATAGAGAAAATGTCTTAAAACTAATTACAACTGACCTGCTAGTGCTCTGTTTAATTGAATCCCTTGGTTTCCATACATTGCTTCGTGTTTCTTTGTTTTATTTGCAGTTAAATTTTGCAACTCAAAATTGTACCAAAATCGTCGACGCTGCTTTGAAATATTACATTAATCCATTTAAAATATCCCCATATTCAAATTATCATCAACTATAATATCTATCCACTCATTTGCAATGTCATCCCATCAATTAAAATTATTTTCACCAAGATTCAAAGTATTCATGCATTTAAATTATTATACCATCCATTAAGATATATTATGCACCAATTCGGAATTATTATCATCAACACATTTGAATTATTAACCTCACACTCGAAGTTATTATCAACTCATCTGAATTATTAACATCACATTCGAATCATTGTATCAACCAAAATTTGAATTATTGTCATTACATCCAAAGCCCTATTATTATTATATTATTAGTTTAAATAAATTACCCCAAATTCTACTCACGTTATACGGCAAAAGAAATGTTCATATTTGTATCAGTTATTTGTCACTATACATTTTATTAAAAATTTACGCGTGACTTTTAGGTTTAGAGTAGCGCAGCTTTGCTCTGCTTAATTAGAACTGAGAACTCTTATCATCGTTCGCTATTAAATATAGGTTGATCCCACTTGGATGTGCGTTGGGTTTCCAACAAATCTGTCGCTATCTTAACCAATAAGGTATTTGTATTTGATGCATCTTGAAGTGGTTTTCTGATGTGATATATTCGTTTCCCATGTAATGTGTTTATTTGACACCTTATTATTTGCTATCTAAACCATACGTTGTTTGTTTAGATATCGCCTTTTCTATAATTATACAAAACTATTTGATGTAACTTCAATTTTGATTTTCGTGAACTGCATTTTCTTATAAAAAATGTTAATTGTTTCTACGCACTTATACAAAGCTTCGTTAAGTTTTCTCTTATCTCCGTATTATATTATAACTAATTAGAACCCTTTTGAATGCGTGTTTAATTACATGTATTATCCTTACCTCTAAATACGCGCACTTTTACTGAAAGATATCGTTATTTGCATTACTTAAAATTAATGAAGCTCTATATACCGAGTGTTAAATCCTTGTTATTTACCTAATGTATAAATTATCTATGTCTATGCTAAATATGCGTCCTATTGTTGTAAGATGTGTTTATTTTCGTCACTTAAAATTAACTATGCTCTATATACAAGGTGTTAAATGCTTACTATTTACATATTGTCCAAATTACTTAATTTTCTGTTAAATAAATGCAGTTTTCTGCTTCCTATCGTGATTTATGGCTACTGCACGACCCTTGCAATACAATACATCCTTAAACAACCCCTTATCACAGCATTATATATATATTTTAATGATAAGGTGGTAGTAATTTGGTTATGAAGTCCAAGGAATAAAAGTTGGTTTGAAATTCAAAAGTTTATTTTTATTTTCTTAACGTTTCGGCGATCCTTTTCGCCTTTATCAAAAGAATCTACAAATGGAAGCGTTGTAAATTAAAGTTAACATTGAATATGAATAAGTCACTCACCGTATAAAATTCATAATTGTCAAATAATTTTTTTTTTGAAAATTACAGATGATTATGTTGACTAATATGATAATTAAGATAAATTCAAATAGAACTTGAAAGGAAATCTCTTAAAATATTGTATGTTAAAAGTCGAGACGATGAAAGGCCGGTATGGTTGAAGATGATGACGTAAGAGTGTTTCATAGATATGGAAACAATATTGGTGTAATCTTCAAATGGAGTTAATGTCGTGTATTGGATTTGAAGTGATTTGAGTTGTATATGGTGGAATATAATCTGTGTGAGTTTTCTACATCTTGTTTGTTGTTTAAACATTTTTTTGTTCTTTATTGATGTGGTAAGATTCTAAAAAGATTCTTGTTTTATAATCGGGCTCCTTGTCTAATATTTCGGCTTCTTCGTATGCAGAAGTATGTTTAGTTGCATATACATGTGTAGAAAGTGCAAATTTGTTGGAATTGTGTTTACAGTCGCTTCTATGTTGGGCTAGACGACTTCTTAACCACTGGGAAGTTTGGCCAATGTAACAGGTCTAGCAACTGCAGACGATCTTGTAGATTAGATTACTATCGATTAATTTAGGTGTAGTGTTCTTTACTTTGGTGAAAAGATTTTGAATAGTATTATTATATTCGAAGGCAATGGTAATGTCTGGTTGTTTGAGTACTTTAATCAAAAGTGGAGCTAGTTTTTGTATGAATGGTAATTTTTTGTATATAATGGTATTTAGGTTATTGTCGTTGTTGTATTCTGTTGATGAGTTGTTAGGATTGTTGTTGATCGTCAGAGTATTAGTGTAAATGAGTTTACGTAAGAGTTGTTTCGGGTAGCCATTATTTAATAAAGTATTGAAGATAATTCTCTTGTTTTTGTTTAAAAATTGTGGGTCAGAAATTTTCTGTATGCGATGTTTCATGGCATTGACTGTGTCGACTTTATGTTTGAATGAATGGTTAGATAAGAAATTTAGATATCTACCAGAATTGGTCGGTTTGGTATACCAGTCAAAGATTAAATAGTTGTTATGTCCTCTGATGACTAGGGTATCGAGGAAAGGTAACCTTCTATTTATTTCTGTATCATGTGTGAATTGTAGATGTTCATTAAAACTGTTGAACATGGCTATGGTTTCTTCGATATGCTGGGGCGGGGCTAAACATATGATGTCATCGACGTACTTGACGAGGAATGTCATTTTATAAGGTAGTCGTGGAAGTACAGAGTCAAGTAGCGAGTCCATAACAATCTGAGCAATGACAGGTGATATAGGGGAGCCCATAGGTGTGCCGAACAACTGGAGATAATAGCAATTTTGGAAAGCGAAATAGGTGTTGTTAAAGATCAAGTTAATAGTACTTAGGAAATAATCCATTGAAATTTTGCAGTGAGGTTCAATGGTTGACCATTTTTCTTTGATGATATTGAGGATTAAGGTTAGTGGAATGTTCGTAAATAACGATGTTACGTCTAGAGAGACAAGAACGTGATTTTCTGTAAGTTTAAAGTTTTTAAATTTGTCTACGAAGGTGAAACTATCTTTGATGTTGTAGCCTTGAGGTGGAAAAGCGGCTTGAAGTATTTTTGAAACGAAGGTAGCTACTAAATACGTGGGGGTATTTATAGACGAAATTATAGGTCTGAGTGTAAGTATAGGTTTGTGGATTTTTGGTAGCCCGTAGTATTTGCCTGGGATTGCATTACAGATGAACAGTTGTTTCTTTTCAATATTGTTTAACATGCCTTTATTGTGGAGCAACTTTATATGATCGTTGACACGTTTTTGCGTTGTGAAGATTGGATATATATATATATATATATATATATATATATATATCACATATACAACTCAAATCACTTCAAAGCCAATACACGACATTACCTCCATCTAAAGATTACACCAATATTGTTTTCATATTCATGAAACACTCCTACGTCATCATCTTCAACCATACCGGCCTCTCATCGTCTCGACTTTTAACATACAATATTTTAAGAGATTTCTTTTCAAGTTCTATTTGAATTTATTTTAGTTATCATATTAGTCAATATAATCATCTGTCATTTTCAAAAAAAAATTATTTGACAATTATGAATTCTATACGGTGAGTGACTTATTCATATTCAATGTTAGCTTTAATTTACAACGCTTCCATTTGTAGATTCTTTTGATAAAGGCGAAAAGGATCGCCAAAACGTTAAGAAAATAAAAATAAACTTTTGAATTTCAAACCAACTTTTATTCCTTGGACTTCATACCCAAAATACTACCACCTTATCATTAAAATATTTATGCTGACCAGTCCATTATTGATAAATATATATATATATATATATATATATATATATATAAACAACTGATTTGATTAAAATCTTGGGATGCACTCGTTCTACCAGATAAAACTACAGCGTCAAATTGTAATTTTTATTCAACGTTTCGGCATTGACTTTATGCCTTCTTCATAGACTGAAAAATTTAATGAAGATTATTACAATTAAAATCAAACAGTTAAGCTGTGTACTTACATAAATTACTATGACTTAAACCTGATTTAAACTTAACAAACAACACTTATTCATGGCATACAGCTTGGTTAAACTTTTAAAATTAATTACGGCAACACAATTAAAATGTAACACAGTCAATTGGATAAAATAAATAAATAAATAAATAAATTAACATATAACAACATGCAGTTAAACCTAATCATACGGCGCAACAAGCATAACTAAACTAATCCTATTTAATAATTGATCATGTTGTCACATGGTCATAATCTAAAACCTGTAAGTCATAATCTAAAACCTATATCTTAATAATTTAATGGACAAATGGAACACACTAGTAAATGAAGCACGCTAAACAAAATACATAATTAAACATTTCTACACTATTTGCGAAAATGGCCGTTATTAAACTTGTAGAGCGCAGAGTAGACAGTATTCAAGTTGTTCATATCCAGTTTGTTATTTAGTGGATTCGGTTGTTGCTGAATATAGAAAGATTCCAAGAAAAGTCTCTTATAATAATTGGATTCTATATCTAATATAGTGGTATTCTCAAAATTCGCTGTATGTTTAGTATTGTGCAAATGTGACGCAAGAGCACAATTAGATTTTCCAATCCTGGCATCACTTTTGTGTTGTATGATGCGGTTCTTTAGCCACTGTTTTGTCTGACCAACGTACGTTTTTGCAACTACATTGTATTTTGTAAATAACGTTGCTACACAGAGACTTATCTGTGCTATCTTTTATTTTGTAAACAAACTACCTATCGATTTTTATAGGCGCACGCGATAAACAAGTCCGGTTGCTTCAAAATCTTGGCAAGTTGGGGTGTTAGATTTTGAATGTAAGGTAGTTTCTGAATTTCTTCCCCTCTGATCGATCTAGTGCTGAAATTGGTAGGTGTTTTGTATGCAATAATCGTTTTATAAGAGGTTTGGGATATGCATTATTCACCAAAGTAAATTCCAATTGTTTTAAATTTTTACGAAGCAAGTCTGGCTCACATATTCTGGTAATACGGTGTTTTAAACCAATAATGGTGTTAATTTTATGAGCGAGCGTATGGTTGGAGTGATAATTAATATACCTCCCAGAGTCAGTAGGTTTCTTGTAGATATCAAAAAGCAACGTATTGGTAGGCGATCTAATCACCAATGTGTCTAGAAATGGGATACTCTGGTCAACTTCTTTTTCATATGTAAAAACCAAATTAGAATTATAGCTGTTGAAAATATGCACTGTATACTCTATCAAATGTTCAGGCACGGAACATAAGATGTCATCCACATATTTGACAATGAAGAATGTCAAAGTAAATTCATGCCACTTAAGATCATGCTTGACAATGAAGGGAATCCAAGTCTGTAAAATGACCGATTATTTCCTGTATTAATTCTCCTACTTATAATGTTGCTGCCTTTTTGTCGAAAATTTTAAAAAATTCCTTTCCGTTAGAGAGGTGGAACCTTAAGGATACTTTTTCATTTGTAGACGGTTACAGACAGTTTCAATTACCTCCCGATCACATCCTGATTTCTTTAGATGTCCGCTCTTTGTTTACTAATATTCCCATTGAGTTAGTAGTGAGTATTATCACGGAGAAATGGAACCAAATTCAACCACATTGTAATCTGGATTTGAAATCGTTTTTATCAACTATTGAACTAGTTTTTAACAACACATACTTTATCTTTAACTCCACATATTACCTTCAGACCTTTGGCACACCTATGGGCTCTCCACTGTCTCCTATCATTGCTCAAGTCGTCATGGATTCTTTACTAGAGTCGGTCATGAATTTACTTCCTTTTGACATTCCTTCATTGTCAAATATGTGGATGACATCTTATGTTCCGTGCCTGAACATTTGATAGAGTATACAGTGCATATTTTCAACAGCTATAATTCTAATTTGGTTTTACATATGAAAAGAAGTTGACCAGAGTATCCCATTTCTAGACACATTGGTGATTAGATCGCCTACCAATACGTTGCTTTTGATATCTACAAGAAACCTACTGACTCTGGGAGGTATATTAATTATCACTCCAACCATACGCTCGCTCATAAAATTAACACCATTATTGGTTTAAAACACCGTATTACCAGAATATGTGAGCCAGACTTGCTTCGTAAAATTTAAAACAATTGGAATTTACTTTGGTGAATAATGCATATCCCAAACCTCTTATAAAACGATTATTGCATACAAAACACCTACCAATTTCAGCACTAGATCGATCAGAGGAAGAAATTCAGGAAACTACCTTACATTCAAAATCTAACACCCCAACTTGCCAAGATTTTGAAGCAACCGGACTTGTTTATCGCGTGCGCCTATAAAAATCGATAGGTAGTTTGTTTACAAAATAAAAGATAGCACAGATAAGTCTCTGTGTAGCAACGTTATTTACAAAATACAATGAAGTTGCAAAAACGTACGTTGGTCAGACAAAACAGTGGCTAAAGAACCGCATCATACAACACAAAAGTGATGCCAGGATTGGAAAATCTAATTGTGCTCTTGCGTCACATTTGCACAATACTAAACATACAGCGAATTTTGAGAATACCACTATATTAGATATAGAATCCAATTATTATAAGAGACTTTTCTTGGAATCTTTCTATATTCAGCAACAACCGAATCCACTAAATAACAAACTGGATATGAACAACTTGAATACTGTCTACTCTGCGCTCTACAAGTTTAATAACGGCCATTTTCGCAAATAGTGTAGAAATGTTTAATTATGTATTTTGTTTAGCGTGCTTCATTTACTAGTGTGTTCCATTTGTCCATTAAATTATTAAGATATAGGTTTTAGATTATGACTTACAGGTTTTAGATTATGACCATGTGACAACATGATCAATTATTAAATAGGATTAGTTTAGTTATGCTTGTTGCGCCGTATGATTAGGTTTAACTGCATGTTGTTATATGTTAATTTATTTATTTATTTATTTATTTTATCCAATTGACTGTGTTACATTTTAATTGTGTTGCCGTAATTAATTTTAAAAGTTTAACCAAGCTGTATGCCAGGAATAAGTGTTGTTTGTTAAGTTTAAATCAGGTTTAAGTCATAGTAATTTATGTAAGTACACAGCTTAACTGTTTGATTTTAATTGTAATAATCTTCATTAAATTTTTCAGTCTATGAAGAAGGCATAAAGTCAATGCCGAAACGTTGAATAAAATTACAATTTGACGCTGTAGTTTTATCTGGTAGAACGAGTGCATCCCAAGATTTTAATCAAATCAGTTGTTTACTTACTTTCGTTCGAGAAATAATACTAATTATATATATATATATATATATATATATATATATATATATAATTAAAGGCTGTATGGTTTCTAGTCTTCGGGATATTCTCCTTTAAGTTTGCTGGTTATCGTTTATGAATTACAAAGATAGTCGATGATCTTCGATAAATTTTTGAATGTAAAATGGACATTTGAGAAAGAAAACCCACTTGTGAATGCAGATGGTAAGTGCACCACCTGCAGCTTGTCGAACATAGCTTGGCCTATAGTCATGTGAATTGCGAACACGTTTCCTAGTATCCAATCAAGAAATTTTCAAAATTATTGCAAAATTGCTATAATTGCATTTAATGTTTTTATTCTTTTATTTTTAAAATTTGTATAGTTTTAGCAATGTTATTATATTCATTCTTGTATTAACAAATTTTCTCCATAAGATAAAGGGCTATAACATTTTAATGCTTTTCAACTCGGTAATTATACAAATGCTTACATTTGTTAAGTTATTCTTATATCCCGTTGTAATTAACGTATATGCATGATTCTTATCTACTGACTGTGTTCTTTATTTTACATTTGGGCATCGTTTATAACTAGCTCTTCTATGCTATGTTTGACAAACTACATTATAAATTTTTAAAGCGTTTGTTGTTTATGTATTTATTTACTTGTTAAAATTTTAATGAAACGACCGACCGATATTTTAAAAGGAAAGAGCTTTTGAAGCTCTCATTATGTAAACTTTGTTTTTTATATACAAATAAAAATTATGGTGAGATTGAATTACCTGGTTCTATAAAACTTAAAAGAACTGTAAACCATTCAGAAAGTCATATTTTTGAAATAGCTTTGGAAGTTTTGCAATTATTTTAATTTACTTGCCAATATAACTTACTCCTATTAGACATGTCTCATACAACTGACAAGGTCAGTAAACGTGTATATCTTACCCACTACTTATTGCAGAATGCTACTATATTAATGAAAGTGTAATTACACATGGTCAATACATAATTAAATTTTTAGATTATGTATACTGGAAAAGTATTTCTTAATTCTGCAATTAAACATTTCCACATTTCTACAGTAAATCATCATCATCAATAGGTCTTCAGTCCTAGAACTGGTCGGACAGGCACCTCCAGTGTTTCTTATTCTTAGCTAACTTACACATGATATCTTCATCGTACGTGTGTAGCACCGCATATCAAAGGTTTCTGCGTTTTTCCTGTCCGCTTCTTCTACAGTGCACGTTTCACAGTCTTACAGTGTTGTGCTTCACACATGTTTTCAGCAAATTTTTCCTTGTTTCTATGTTTGTTGTCTTTGAACATGGTAGTTGCTTTTTCTTGTTAAATGCTGCAATGCCTTGCGCTAATCTTTGTTTTACATCTTTTACACTTTTCCCATCTTGCATTATTTGGCATCCTAGGACGCAGGAATCCTTAATCTCTTGTAAGTTCTCGTTTCCTATTTGAATTCTGGTTTTTGACTTATTTTCCCCTCCTTTACATACTGGTAGTTTAGTTTTATATTTGTTAATTTTCATACCCTATCTTTGTTAGAACTATTCCATTTCATGAAGAGCAGCTTCAAATTCTTCCTTGCTAGATGCTAATACTGCTATATCATCTGTAAATTTAAGCATACCAATCGTTTGTCCCTGCATAGTAATTACAAATGCCTTTTTGCATTTGAAAATATTTATTGCCTCTTCGATATATAAGTTAAAAATTAATGTGGATAGGGCGCATCCCTGTCTCACCCCTTTCCTAATATTTACTTCTCTACGTTCCTGCTCTAATTCTACTACCGCTGTTTGTTCTTTGTATAAGCTATGTACTATTCGTCTATCCCTATAACTCATTCCAATCTTTTTGAGTATTCCGAACATTTTCTCCCATTTTACATTATCGAATGCTTTTGCCAAAGCTACAGACCCTATATAAACAAGCGCTTTCTCATTTTTCTATTGTTTTTTCCATCAACGCCCTTAAAGCTACAATGGCCTCCCGTGTTCCCCTGTTTCGCCTAAATCAAAACTGATCTTTTTTATAAAATTTTGTACATCACCCGAGACTGATTTTTAGACAATTGGAAAATTATTTAAAAAACTATTAATGATAAGCTCTTCAAGAACATGGTGTGTCAAATGGCACCGGTGGGCATTTAAGGATCAGTTGGTGAATACCTTATAAAATTATCGTTTGCATAAATCTTTTTGTAAGGATAAACATAACTTTATTTTTAGTATAACATAACTCATTGCGGGAGCGAATGCAGCAAATTGCTGTTAGCTTAAATAAATACATGTATGTATGTTCAAGACATTTGTTAATAAGTAGTAAATTCTGAAAAGTGTTTACAGCTATTTCATGTATAACCACAACAGCATTTTAGTTGATACGCATTTGGATATCTTGCCCATAGAGAAATTATTCTACCTTAAAGAGAGCTTAGATCATAATAGTAAAAATCTAATTCGACACTTGCAATTCACAAACCAGAACTATCCAATCGCGCTAAAAATTATCACTGATCGATTTGAAAATAAAAGGTTGCCTCTGAGGACTCATCTTAACTACATGGAAAATGATGATAGAGTCCATTCACCAAACTCTGGACACTTAAGATCCCTTTTAAATATTTTTGTAAAAAATATTAGTGATTTAAAAACGTTTCCTGATGTGGATCTTTTTGATCTAATTACAAATTTGAAAATTGAAATCTTTTGTTGAACAAACTTGTAAAGTTTTGGAGCTGAGTGAAGTGAAGTCAAAATTGAAGGGAGCAAAACTTCCGACTTCCTAATAAATTTAAAACGAAAAATTTCGTTAAAAGGTTTCCCTTGAATCCAATGGAAAACAAACATTTCTTTGTTGTGATTTCGTGTCCACAGTGATAGTCAAAAAAAATGTTTGCTTTGTTCAGATTCACAGCCAATCTATCATTGTATATTTCTTGAGTAAATCGATTCAAGAAAAATTTGGTATTGCATAAAAGAAGAACTTCTGTTTGTATTGTTTATTTATACACACAGTGCAGGTCAAAAGTGTTATATCGAAAATGTAACAAAACTCATTATCCTTTATAGCATTTTGATAGCAACAATGCATCTCGTAATTCTAGCTTACAATGCAAACAAAACGTGCTGATGGAATATAAATTGTAAGCTTTTCTTTTTCCCGAAATATGTGCCCAGTAACCGGTTACTTTGTTACATAAACATGAATTGGACACACATTACAGGTCTTGAGCTAGCAGATCCTGCCTTTTTTCACCTTCTCGTATTGTAATTCTAATAGGAGCGGACACGTTACGTTCGCCCAAATTTTATGTAACGAGTCCCTTATATGCAAACAAAATAAACCATTTGCTATAAATACAAAATCTAGTTGGATTATAATTGGAAAAGTGGTTTATTCAGAATAAATTACTACTTCATTGTGTGCTTATGTGGAACCAATAGATGAATTACTTCTAAAATTTAGGGGTTAGAAAGCGTTCCCTCACAAGTACAAGAAACCACAGATAATACGTTATGTGAAAAAATGTTCGCTGGCACCTATTCCAGAGATGAAGTGCTTAGGTTTAATGTTTCTCTACCCTTCAAAGACAATGAACCAATTTTTTGTAATTCTCGCGAAATTGGTTTACATCGTTTTCTAATGTTGGAATTACACCTTTAAAATACTTTGGACATGCGTACGCCTTACAATAATTTATGAAAGATTATATAAAGGCTGGTCATATGACTTCTGTATCGGTTTTTTTATTGGACTACGGTAAAATTTATTACATTCCGCACTGTGCAGTTTCTAAATCAGATAGTTCAACTACAAATTAAGAGTCGTTTTTGAAGCTAATGCAAAAGTTGCAGTAGGAATTTCGTTAAATGATACTTTGTTACAAGGTCAGCCTTTATAAAGAGATATATGTGAATTTCTGTTAAACTTCAGAATTCATAATATTTCAATTATCACAGATTGTCGATTATCAATTAAATACTGTCACAAGGTTTAAAATCATCTCCCTTTTTGGCACATAAAACTATTCAAGAATTAACACACTTGAAACCATGTCGGTTTGCTCGCACTTCTGCCATTTTATCATCAAGTTCGTATGTTGATGAGGTCACTTTTGGATGTCAAACTATTACAGAAGCACTGTTACTAGTTCAAGAATTGACTGAGCTATGTAAGCTTGGCGGATTCGAACTTCGTAAATGGAAAAGTAACTCTACTACGCTCTGTTGAATTTATCAAACTCGTATGTTGAACAAACTCCCGTTTCCTTTAATGATGGGGGCCTTTTAAACACTACAAAGGGATTAGGTTTAAAGTGGTGTTAGGATTTACAAATTTTTTCATACAATATTTAATTAGATGACAAAATTTGTCCAAAAAACAAGTATTCTGTCGACATTGGATAGGGTATTCGATCCTTTGAGTTTTTTAACTCCAGTAACATTTTTCATTAATTATTTTATACAATTGTTGTGGATTTCGGGAATTAATTCGGATGATAAACATCCAAAAATTTTCTTTTTAGTGGAAAAGATTCGTGTCAGACTTACCAATGTTATCAACAATACAAATTTATTGGCAAATCCTTTGTCAGGATTTAAAATCAGAGGCATTACTTGCTTCTTGTGATGCTTTAGAAAAGGGTTACATGAGTGTGGTATATTTTCGTTGCATTCACAAAAATGATAACATTTCTGTATAATTCGTCAGTGCAAAAATAAAGTGACACCTATCAAAAAACTTTCATTACCTCGAGTAGAATTGTTTGCTGTGGTTCTGTCGTATGCATCTAGAAGTTTAACAGCATCTGAATTAATGTGTAATCTTTTATGGTGGAGCATACCCTCTTGGTTTATGTTACTGCCTAAGGACTGGTCGATGCAGCCCACAACCTCTTGTTTTGATTCTGATGAATTATTAAGGATTTCAGATATTAATCTCATTGTCGTTACTTCTTTTGAAAACGTTTTTCATACTTTGTTGGAAAAATTATTGGATTTGTATAAAATACTGAGACTTATTACATACTGTCGTATTTTCTTAAATTTCCAACACCCTACAGAAAAGAGAGTGGATAAAATTATTGGTGAAGAATTAATGCATTCTTTATACCTACTACATAAACAAGTACAACATGCAACATTTTCTGAAGATATTGTCATACTACAAAAAAACATGTAGTTAGTAAACAACTCCATACGTGCAGTCCCTTTGCAGATGACCGAGGTCTCCATCGGGTGGGGATAGATTAAAAAATGCAGATATGTCGTATGCTGCTAAGTATTCTTCACTTTTACCCAGGCCTTATCATTTAACTCAACTTATTATACTTGACTGTAACAAAAAAATTTACATTCTGGACAATCTACAAGGCAATTTTTATTGCGACGGTACTTTGGATTTTGTCAGGCAATGCTTACACTCTTGTATTTGTTGTTTTTGTTGTAAACTTACTGTCTCCCCTCTAATAGGAAATTTAATAGCTTCCCGGGATAATCCTGAAAAGACGCTTCTGCATTACTGAATCAACTTTGGGTTTTTTTTTAGCCTTACAATGAGTGAAGTTAGGGGAGCTAAATCTCTTAAAGCATACATCATCATTAGGTCTTCAGTCCTGGAACTGGTTAGACGCGTACCATCATTGTTTCCTATTCTGAACTAACCTACAGATTTCCCTGAAATTTGCACAGTCTGCATCTATAACTATTTGATCTAGGTCTACATCTACCTCTTTTTCCTATCTCTGTTTGTAATATATCCCATACTATTCCCCAGAAATGCCTTAGAACGTATTCTGCCCTTCTATTTCTCTTATTTTTTCCCCCAGATATCCTTGTTCCCTACTATTTCTATAACCTATGTGTTATTATCTTTGTCTGTCCATGCTATCGTCCTCATACATCTGAAGCACAGCATTTCAAAAGGCTGCTACCGTTTTTCTGTCTGCGTTTCAGACTGCCCGTATTACATAGGCATACTGTGCTGTGCTCCACACATATGCTTTCAACAATTTTCTTCTTGTTCTGTTTGTTGTCTTTCCTCATAGGCGCTGTTCTTTCTTGTTAGATGCAGTTCGGTCAATTTCTATTGTTTTACAATTATATACCCTATTTCTCCGACCTTCAGTGGTTGTGAAGGGAGGTAAGCAGCCTGTGGCTGCCAAGTTCCCCCAACACTTAACCATTTACCGATTTAATATATTTTCCAATATATCTTTTCGCACAGTTATCATTAGTTGCAGATATTTCGCAACCAACAACTAGTTGTTTATACTAATCATCAGATTTATCTGCGCTTATTTTTTCGTCATTAGGTTTTCCGTCTCAAAATTGGTTGCACACGTACCTGCACTTATTTATATTCTGAGCTAGCCTACACAGTTCCCTGAAATTCTCACACAGCATGTGTATACAGCTCGTTCCCCTTCTATTGTTTTCTAATTGTATGCCCTATTTCACCGCGATTCAGTGAAGGGGGTTAAGCAACTTGAGGCTACCAAGATCCCCCAACACTTAGACATTTGCCAAAGTAATGGTTTTCCAGTAAATTCTTTCACACACTTGACATTATTCGAGAATATTGCCCAACCAATTCTTGTAGTACCTTATAATAATCATCATGTTTAAGCACAGTTATTTTTTCATCATTAGTTTATCCATCTTGGTATTGGTTGGATGTGTACCTCCATTGATTTCTATTCTGGGCTAGCCTACACATCTCCCTGAAACCCCTACAGCCTACATCTTTTACTATCTGTGTGCAGTAGTCTAACCTAGGTCTGCCTACCCTCATTTTAAGATTGTTTGCTGGTAGCGATTTCTGACATTCCTTATAAATTTTCTTAACCATGCAATACATCAAATCAGTCTAGAATTTTATGCAGAATCCGAATATGCAAACACATTTAAAATTGAACCACCTCCTGCAAAGTTACACTTTTAAAGACTTGAACCTCTAAATTTTGCTCTTTGCTCTGTAAGCAAACCTAACAAATAGTTTTCTTTGCCTAGCCATTGCATCTTTCGAGATAAACCTATCTTGTTTGGTATTAATTAATATTAGACTTTTCTCAGCTACGTGAATTTCTTGGAATTTTTCAGATAGAATCATCCGCCAGGGAGCTACCCTCATTTTAAGATTTTTTGCTGGTAGTGATTTTTACCATCCTTATAAATTTCCTTAACCATTGCGATACATAAAATTAGTCTAGAATTTTATTCAGAATCCGAATCTGCAAACAGACTTAAAATCGAACCACCCACTGCAAAGTTACACTTTTAAAGTCTTGAACCTGTAAATTTTGCTCTTTGCTCTATAAGCAAACCTAACAAATAGCTTTCTTTGACTAGCCATTGCATCTTTCGAGATAAACCTATCTTGTTTGGTATCAATTAATATTAGATTTTTCTCAGCTATCTGATGTTTTAGAAATTTTTTAGATTGCATCATCCCCCAGGGTGCTACCCTCATTTAAAGATTTTTTGCTGGTAGCGATTTCTGACCATTCTTATAAATTTTCTTAACCATGCGATACATCGAATCAGTCTAGAATTTTATTCAGAATCCGAATCTGCTAACAGACTTAAAATCGAAACACCCGCTGCATAGTTACACTTTTAAAGACTTGAACATCTAAATTTTGCTCTTTGCTCTATAAGCAAACCTAACAAATAGTTTTCTTCGACTAGCCATTGCATCTTTCGAGATAAACCTATCTTGTTTGGTATCAATTAATATTAGATTTTTCTCAGTTATCTGAATTTCTAGAAATTTTTTAGATTGCATCATCCCCCAGGGTGCTACCCTCATTTTAAAATTTTTTGTTGGTAGCGATTTCTGACCATTCTTATAAATTTTCTTAACCATGCGATACATCAGATTAGTCTAGGTGTTTATGCAGAATCCGAATCTGCAAACATTTAAAATCGAACCACCCTTTGCAAAATTACACTTTTAAGAATTTGAACCTCTAAATTTTGCTCTTTGCTCTATAAGCAAACCTAACAAATAGTTTTCTTCGACTAGCCATTGCATCTTTCGAGAGAAACCTATCTTGCTTGGTATCAATCAATATTAAATTTTTCTCAGCTACCTGAATTTCTTGGAATTTTTTAGATAGCATCATCCCCCAGGGAGCTACCATCATTTTAAGATTTTTTGCTGGTAGCGATTTCTGACCATCCTTATAAATCTTCTTAACCATTCAATACATTATATTAGTCGAGAATTTTATGCAGAATCCGAATCTGCAAACAGATTTAAAATTGAACCACCTCCTGCAAAGTTACACTTTTAAAGACTTGAACCTCTAAATTTTGCTCTTTGCTCTATAAGCAAACCTAACAAATAGTTTTCTTTGACTAGCCATTGCATCTTTTGAGATAACCTATCTTGTTTAGTATTAATTAAAATTAGACTTTTCTCAGCTACCTGAATTTCTTGGAATTCTTCAGATAGAATCATCCGCCAGGGAGCTATGTTCATTTTAAGATTTTTTGTTGGTAGTGATTTCTGACCATCCTTATAAATTTTCTTAACCATTGCGATACATCAGATTAATCTAAAATTTTATGCAGAATCCGAATCTGCAAACATTTAAAATCGAACCACCCTTTGCAAAATTACACTTTTAAACATTGAACCTCTAAATTTTTTTTGCTCTATAAGCAAACCTAACAAATAGTTTTCTTCGACTAGCCATTGCATCTTTCGAGATAAAGCTATCTTGTTTGGTATCAATTAATATTAGATTTTTCTCAGCTACCTGAATTTCTTGCAATTTTTCAGATAGCATCATCCCCCAGGGAGCTACCCTCATTTTAAGATTTTTTGCTGGTAGCGATTTCTGACCACCCTTATAAATTTTCTTAACCATGCAATACATAACACTAGTCTAGAATTTTATGCAGAATCCGAATCTGCAAACGGATTTGCAATAGGATCACCCCTGCAAAGTTACACCTTTAAACACTTGAACCTCTAAATTTTACTTTTTGCTCCATAAGCAAACCTAACAAATAGTTTTCTTCGACTAGCCATTGCATCTTTCGAGATAAACCTATCTTGTTTGGTATCAATTAATATTAGATTTTTCTCAGCTACCTGAATTTCTTAGAACTTTTCAGATAGCATCGTCCTCCAGGGAGCTACCCTCATTTTAAGATTGTTTGCTGGTAGCGATTTCTGACATTCCTTATAAATTTTCTTAACCATGCAATACATCAAATTAGTCTAGAATTTTATGCAGAATCCGAATCTGCAAACGGATTAGCAATAGGATCACCCCTGCAAAGTTACACTTTTAACACTTGAACCTCTAAATTTTACTCTTTGCTCTATAAGCAAACCTAACAAATAGGTTTCTTTGACTAGCCATTGCATCTTTCAAGATAAACCTATCTTGTTTGGTATTAATTAATATTAGACTTTTCTCAGCTACCTGAATTTCTTGGAATTTTTCAGATAGAATCATCCCCAGGAGCTACCTTCATTTTAAGATTTTTGTTGGTAGGATTTCTGACCATCCTTATAAATTTTCTTAACCATTGCAATACATCAAATTAGTCTAGAATTTTATGCAGAATCCGAATCTGCAAACATTTAAAATCGAACCACCCTTTGCAAAATTACACTTTTAAGGACTTGAACCTCTAAATTTTGCTCTTTGCTCTATAAGCAAACCTAACAAATAGTTTTCTTCGACTAGCCATTGCACCTTTCGAGATAAACCAATCTTGTTTGGTATTAATTAATATTAGACTTTTCTCAGCTACCTGAATTTCTTGGAATTTTTCAGATAGCATCATCCCCCGAAAAGCTACCCTCATTTTAAGATTGTTTGCTGGTGGCGATTTCTGAAATTCCTTATAAATTTTCTTAACCATGCAATACATCAAATTAGTCTAGAATTTTATGCAGATTCAGAATCTGCAACATTAAAATGAACCACCCTCAAATTACACTTTTAAACACCTCTAAATTTTACTCTTTGCTCTATAAGCAAACCTAACAAATAGTTTTCTTCGACTAGACATTGCATCTTTCGAGATAAACCTATCTTGTTTGGTATTAATTAATATTAGACTTTTCTCAGCTACCTGAATTTCTTGGAATTTTTCAGATAGAATCATTCGCCAGGGAGCTACCTTCATTTTAAAATTTTTTGTTGGTAGTGATTTCTGACCATCCTTATAAATTTTCTTAACCTTTGCGATACATCAGATTAGTCTAGAATTTTATGCAGAATCCGAATCTGCAAACATTTAAAATCGAACCACCCTTTGCAAAATTACACTTTTAAGGACTTGAACCTCTAAATTTTGCTCTTTGCTCTATAAGCAAACCTAACAAATAGTTTTCTTCGACTAGCCATTGCACCTTTCGAGATAAACCTATCTTGTTTGGTATCAATTAATATTAGATTTTTTTCAGCTACCTGAATTTTTTAGAACTTTTCAGATAGCATCATCCCCCAGGGAGCTACCCTCATTTTAAGATTGTTTGCTGGTAGCGATTTCTGACATTCTTTATAAATTTTCTTAACCATGCAATACATCAAATTAGTCTAGAATTTTATGCAGAATCCGAATCTGCAAACGGATTAGCAATAGGATCACCCCTGCAAAGTTACACTTTTAAACACTTGAACCTCTAAATTTTACTCTTTGCTCTATAAGCAAACCTAACAAATAGTTTTCTTCGACTAGACATTGCATCTTTCGAGATAAAGCTATCTTGTTTGGTATCAATTAATATTAGATTTTTCTCAGCTACCTGAATTTTTTGCAATTTTTCAGATAGCATCATCCCCCAGGGAGCTACCCTCAATTTAAGATTTTTTGCTGGTAGCTATTTCTGACCTCCCTTATAAATTTTCTTAACCATGCAATACATAACACTAGTCTAGAATTTTATGCAGAATCCGAATTTGCAAACGGATTAGCAATAGGACCACCCCTGCAAAGTTACACCTTTAAACACTTGAACCTCTAAATTTTACTTTTTTCTCCATAAGCAAACCTAACAAATAGTTTTCTATGACTAGTCATTGCATCTTTTGAGATAAACCTATCTTGTTTGGTATCAATTAATATTAGATTTTTCTCAGCTACCTGAATTTCTTGGAATTTTTCAGATAGAATCATCCCCAGGAGCTACCCTTCATTTTAAGAATTTTTGTTGGTAGGATTTCTGACCATCCTTATAAATTTTCTTAACCATGCGATACATCAAATTAGTCTAGAATTTTATGCAGAATCCGAATCTGCAAACATTTAAAATCTAACCACCCTGCAAAGTTACACTTTTAAGACTTGAACCTCTAAATTGTGCTCTTTGCTCTATAAGCAAACCTAACAAATAGCTTTCTTTGACTAGCCATTGCATCTTTCGAGATAAACCTATCTTGTTTGGTATCAATTAATATTAGATTTTTCTCAGCTATCTGAATTTCTAGGAATTTTTTAGATTGCATCATCCCCCAGGGTGCTACAGTCATTTTAAAATTTTTTGTTGGTAGCGCTTCCTGATCATTCTTATAAATTTTCTTAACCATGCGATACATCAGATTAGTCTAGGTGTTTATGCAGAATCCGAATCTGAAAACATTTAAAATCGAACCACCCTTTGCAAAATTACACTTTTAAGGACTTGAACCTCTAAATTTTGCTCTTTGCTCTATAAGCAAACCTAACAAATAGTTTTCTTCGACTAGCCATTGCATCTTTCGAGAAAACCTATCTTGCTTGGTATCAATCAATATTAAATTTTCTCAGCTACCTGAATTTCTTGGAATTTTTTAGATAGCATCATCCCCAAGGGAGCTACCATCATTTTAAGATTTTTTGCTGGTAGCGATTTCTGACCATCCTTATAAATTTTCTTAACCATGCAATACATTATATTAGTCGTGAATTTTATGCAGAATCCGAATCTGCAAACAGATTTAAAATTGAACCACCTCCTGCAAAGTTGCACTTTTAAAGACTTGAACCTCTAAATTTTGCTCTTTGCTCTATAAGCAAACCTAACAAATAGTTTTCTTTGACTAGCCATTGCATCTTTCGAGATAAACTATCTTGTTTGGTATTAATTAATATTAGACTTTTCTCAGCTACCTGAATTTCTTGGAATTTTTCAGATAGAATCATCCGCCAGGGAGCTACCCTCATTTTAAGATTTTTTGTTCGTAGTAATTTCTGACCATCCTTATAAATTATCTTAACCATTGCGATACATCAAGTTTGTCTAGAATTTTGTGCAGAATCCTAATCTGCAAACAGACTTAAAATCAAACCACCCACTGCAAAGTTACACTTTTAAAGACTTGAACCTCTAAATTTTGCTCTTTGCTCTATAAGCAAACCTAACAAATAGCTTTCTTTGACTAGCCATTGCATCTTTCGAGATAAACCTAGCTTGTTTGGTATCAATTAATATTAGATTTATTTCAGCTACCTGAATTTCTTAGAACTTTTCAGATAGCATCATCCCCCAGGGAGCTACCCTCATTTTAAGATTGTTTGCTGGTAGTGATTTCTGACATTCCTTATAAATGTTCTTAACCATGCAATACATCAAATTAGTCTAGAATTTTATGCAGAATCCGAATCTGCAAACGGATTAGCAATAGGATCACCCTGCAAAGTTACACTTTTAAACACTTGAACCTCTAAATTTTACTCTTTGCTCTATAAGCAAACCTAACAAATAGTTTTCTTCGACTAGCCATTGCACCTTTCGAGATAAACCAATCTTGTTTGGTATCAATTAATATTAGATTTTTCTCAGCTACCTGAATTTCTTAGAACTTTTCAGATAGCGCCATCCCCCAGGGAGCTACCCTCATTTTAAAATTGTTTGCTGGTGGAGATTTCTGACATTCCTTATAAATTTTCTTAACCATGCAATACATCAAATTAGTCTAGAACTTTATGCAGAATCCGAATCTGCAAACTGATTTGCAATAGGATCACCCCTGAAAAGTTACACTTTTAAACACTTGAACCTCTAAATTTTACTCTTTGCTCTATAAGCAAACCTAACAAATAGGTTTCTTTGACTAGCCATTGCATCTTTCAAGATAAACCTATCTTGTTTGCTATTAATTAATATTAGACTTTTCTCAGCTACCTGAATTTCTTGGAATTTTTCAGATAGAATCATCCGCCAGGGAGCTACCTTCATTTTAAGATTTTTTGTTGGTAGTGATTCCTGACCATCCTTATAAATCTTCTTAACCATTGCGATACATCAGATTAGTCTAGAATTTTATGCAGAATCCGAATCTGCAAACATTTAAAATCGAACCACCCTTTGCAAAATTACACTTTTAAGGACTTGAACCTCTAAATTTTGCTCTTTGCTCTTTAAGCAAACCTAACAAATAGTTTTCTTCGACTAGCCATTGCACCTTTCGAGATAAACCAATCTTGTTTGGTATCAATTAATATTAGATTTTTCTCAGCTACCTGAATTTCTTAGAACTTTTCAGATAGCATCATTCCCCAGGGAGTTACCCTCATTTTAAGATTGTTTGCTGGTGACGATTTCTGACATTCCTTATAAATTTTCTTAACCATGCAATACATCAAATTAGTCTAGAATTTTATGCAGAATCCGAAGCTGCAAATATTTAAAATCGAACCACCCTTTGCAAAATTACACTTTTAAGGACTTGAACCTCTAAATTTTGCTCTTTGCTCTTTAAGCAAACCTAACAAATAGTTTTCTTCGACTAGCCATTGCACCTTTCGAGATAAACCTATCTTGTTTGGTATCAATTAATATTAGATTTTCCTCAGCTACCTAAATTTCTTAGAATTTTTCAGATAGCATCATCCCCCAGGGATCTACCCTCATTTTAAGATTGTTTGCTGGTAGCGATTTCTGACATTCTTTATAAATTTTCTTAACCATGCAATACATCAAATTAGTCTAGAATTTTATGCAGAATCCGAATCTGCAAACTGATTTGCAATAGGATCACCCCTGCAAAGTTACACTTTTAAACACTTGAACCTCTAAATTTTACTCTTTGCTCTATAAGCAAACCTAACAAACAGTTTTCTTCGACTAGCCATTGCACCTTTCGAGATAAACCAATCTTGTTTGGTATCAATTAATATTAGATTTTTCTCAGCTACCTGAATTTTTTAGAACTTTTCAGATAGCATCATCCCCCAGGGAGCTACCCTCATTTTAAGATTGTTTGCTGGTAGCGATTTCTGACATTCTTTATAAATTTTCTTAACCATGCAATACATCAAATTAGTCTAGAATTTTATGCAGAATCCGAATCTGCAAACGGATTAGCAATAGGATCACCCCTGCAAAGTTACACTTTTAAACACTTGAACCTCTAAATTTTACTCTTTGCTCTATAAGCAAACCTAACAAATAGTTTTCTTCGACTAGCCATTGCATCTTTCGAGATAAACCTATCTTGTTTGGTATCAATTAATATTAGATTTTTCTCAGCTACCTGAATTTTTTAGAACTTTTCATACAGCTTCATCCCCCAGGGAGCTACCCTCATTTTAAGATTGTTTGCTGGTAGCGATTTCTGACATTCCTTATAAATTTTCTTAACCATGCAATACATCAAATTAGTCTAGAATTTTATGCAGAATCCGAATCTGCAAACGGATTAGTAATAGGATCACCCCTGCAAAGTTACACTTTTAAAGACTTGAACCTCTAAATTTTGCTCTTTGCTCTATAAGCAAACCTAACAAATAGGTTTCTTTGACTAGCCATTGCATCTTTCAAGATAAACCTATCTTGTTTGGTATTAATTAATATTAGACTTTTCTCAGCTACCTGAATTTCTTGAAATTTTTCAGATAGAATCATCCGCCAGGGAGCTACTTTCATTTTAAGATTTTTTGTTGGTAGTGATTTCTGACCATCCTTATAAATTTTTTTAACCATTGCGATACATCAGATTAGTCTAGAATTTTATGCAGAATCCGAATCTGCAAACATTTAAAATCGAACCACCCTTTGCAAAATTACACTTTTAAGGACTTGAACCTCTAAATTTTGCTCTTTGCTCTATAAGCAAACCTAACAAATAGTTTTCTTCGACTAGCCATTGCACCTTTCGAGATAAACCTATCTTGTTTGGTATCAATTAATATTAGATTTTTCTCAGCTACCTGAATTTCTTAGAATTTTTCAGATAGCATCATCCCCCAGGGATCTACCCTCATTTCAAGATTGTTCGCTGGTAGCGATTTCTGACATTCTTTATAAATTTTCTTAACCATGCAATACAACAAATTAGTCTAGAATTTTATGCAGAATCCGAATCTGCAAACTGATTTGCAATATGATCACCCCTTCAAAGTTACACTTTTAAACACTTGAACCTCTAAATTTTACTCTTTGCTCTATAAGCAAACCTAACAAATAGTTTTCTTCGACTAGCCATTGCATCTTTTGAGATAAACCTATCTTGTTTGGTATCAATTAATATTACATTTTTCTCAGCTACCTGAATTTCTTAGAACTTTTCAGATAGCGCCATCCCCCAGGGAGCTACCCTCATTTTAAAATTGTTTGCTGGTGGCGATTTCTGACATTCCTTATAAATTTTCTTAACCATGCAATACATCAAATTAGTCTAGAATTTTATGCAGAATCCGAATCTGCAAACTGATTTGCAATAGGATCACCCCTGCAAAGTTACACTTTTAAACACTTGAACCTCTAAATTTTACTCTTTGCTCTATAAGCAAACCTAACAAATAGGTTTCTTTGACTAGCCATTGCTTCTTTCAAGATAAACCTATCTTGTTTGCTATTAATTAATATTAGACTTTTCTCAGCTACCTGAATTTCTTGGAATTTTTCAGATAGAATCATCCGCCAGGGAGCTACCTTCATTTTAAGATTTTTTGTTGGTAGTGATTTCTGACCATCCTTATAAATCTTCTTAACCATTGCGATACATCAGATTAGTCTAGAATTTTATGCAGAATCCGAATCTGCAAACATTTAAAATCGAACCACCCTTTGCAAAATTACACTTTTAAGGACTTGAACCTCTAAATTTTGCTCTTTGCTCTATAAGCAAACCTAACAAATAGTTTTCTTCGACTAGCCATTGCACCTTTCGAGATAAACCTATCTTGTTTGGTATCAATTAATATTAGATTTTTCTCAGCTACCTGAATTTCTTAGAACTTTTCAGATAGCATCATCCCCCAGGGAGCTACCCTCATTTTAAGAATGTTTGCTGGTAGTGATTTCTGACATTCCTTATAAATGTTCTTAACCATGCAATACATCAAATTAGTCTAGAATTTTATGCAGAATCCGAATCTGCAAACGGATTAGCAATAGGATCACCCCTGCAAAGTTACACTTTAAACACTTGAACCTCTAAATTTTACTCTTTGCTCTATAAGCAAACCTAACAAATAGTTTTCTTCGACTAGCCATTGCACCTTTCGAGATAAACCAATCTTGTTTGGTATCAATTAATATTAGATTTTTCTCAGCTACCTGAATTTCTTAGAACTTTTCAGATAGCGCCATCCCCCAGGAAGCTACCCTCATTTTAAAATTGTTTGCTGGTAGCGATTTCTGACATTCCTTATAAATTTTCTTAACCATGCAATACATCAAATTAGTCTAGAATTTTATGCAGAATCCGAATCTGCAAACTGATTTGCAATAGGATCACCCCTGCAAAGTTACACTTTTAAACACTTGAACCTCTAAATTTTACTCTTTGCTCTATAAGCAAACCTAACAAATACGTTTCTTTGACTAGCCATTGCATCTTTCAAGATAAACCTATCTTGTTTGGTATTAATTAATATTAGACTTTTCTCAGCTACCTGAATTTCTTGGAATTTTTCAGATAGAATCATCCGCCAGGGAGCTACCTTCATTTTAAGATTTTTTGTTGGTAGTGATTCCTGACCATCCTTATAAATCTTCTTAACCATTGCGATACATCAGATTAGTCTAGAATTTTATGCAGAATCCGAATCTGCAAACATTTAAAATCGAACCACCCTTTGCAAAATTACACTTTTAAGGACTTGAACCTCTAAATTTTGCTCTTTGCTCTATAAGCAAACCTAACAAATAGTTTTCTTCGGCTAGCCATTGCACCTTTCGAGATAAACCTATCTTGTTTGGTATCAATTAATATTAGATTTTTCTCAGCTACCTGAATTTCTTAGAACCTTTCAGATAGCATCATCCCCCAGGGAGCTACCCTCATTTTAAGATTGTTTGCTGGTAGCGATTTCTGACATTCCTTATAAATTTTCTTAACCATGCAATACATCAAATTAGTCTAGAATTTTATGCAGAATCCGAATATGCAAACACATTTAAAATTGAACCACCTCCTGCAAAGTTACACTTTTAAAGACTTGAACCTCTAAATTGTGCTCTTTGCTCTATAAGCAAACCTAACAAATAGCTTTCTTTGACTAGCCATTGCATCTTTCGAGATAAACCTATCTTGTTTGGTATCAATTAATATTAGATTTTTCTCAGCTATCTGAATTTCTAGAAATTTTTTAGATTGCATCATCCCCCAGGGTGCTACAGTCATTTTAAAATTTTTTGTTGGTAGCGCTTCCTGATCATTCTTATAAATTTTCTTAACCATGCGATACATCAGATTAGTCTAGGTGTTTATGCAGAATCCGAATCTGAAAACATTTAAAATCGAACCACCCTTTGCAAAATTACACTTTTAAGGACTTGAACCTCTAAATTTTGCTCTTTGCTCTATAAGCAAACCTAACAAATAGTTTTCTTCGACTAGCCATTGCATCTTTCGAGAAAAACCTATCTTGCTTGGTATCAATCAATATTAAATTTTTCTCAGCTACCTGAATTTCTTGGAATTTTTTAGATAGCATCATCCCCCAGGGAGCTACCATCATTTTAAGATTTTTTGCTGGTAGCGATTTCTGACCATCCTTATAAATTTTCTTAACCATGCAATACATTATATTAGTCGTGAATTTTATGCAGAATCCGAATCTGCAAACAGATTTAAAATTGAACCACCTCCTGCAAAGTTGCACTTTTAAAGACTTGAACCTCTAAATTTTGCTCTTTGCTCTATAAGCAAACCTAACAAATAGTTTTCTTTGACTAGCCATTGCATCTTTCGAGATAACCTATCTTGTTTGGTATTAATTAATATTAGACTTTTCTCAGCTACCTGAATTTCTTGGAATTTTTCAGATAGAATCATCCGCCAGGGAGCTACCCTCATTTTAAGATTTTTTGTTCGTAGTAATTTCTGACCATCCTTATAAATTTTCTTAACCATTGCGATACATCAAGTTTGTCTAGAATTTTGTGCAGAATCCTAATCTGCAAACAGACTTAAAATCAAACCACCCACTGCAAAGTTACACTTTTAAAGACTTGAACCTCTAAATTTTGCTCTTTGCTCTATAAGCAAACCTAACAAATAGCTTTCTTTGACTAGCCATTGCATCTTTCGAGATAAACCTAGCTTGTTTGGTATCAATTAATATTAGATTTATTTCAGCTACCTGAATTTCTTAGAACTTTTCAGATAGCATCATCCCCCAGGGAGCTACCCTCATTTTAAGATTGTTTGCTGGTAGTGATTTCTGACATTCCTTATAAATGTTCTTAACCATGCAATACATCAAATTAGTCTAGAATTTTATGCAGAATCCGAATCTGCAAACGGATTAGCAATAGGATCACCCCTGCAAAGTTACACTTTTAAACACTTGAACCTCTAAATTTTACTCTTTGCTCTATAAGCAAACCTAACAAATAGTTTTCTTCGACTAGCCATTGCACCTTTCGAGATAAACCAATCTTGTTTGGTATCAATTAATATTAGATTTTTCTCAGCTACCTGAATTTCTTAGAACTTTTCAGATAGCGCCATCCCCCAGGGAGCTACCCTCATTTTAAAATTGTTTGCTGGTGGAGATTTCTGACATTCCTTATAAATTTTCTTAACCATGCAATACATCAAATTAGTCTAGAACTTTATGCAGAATCCGAATCTGCAAACTGATTTGCAATAGGATCACCCCTGCAAAGTTACACTTTTAAACACTTGAACCTCTAAATTTTACTCTTTGCTCTATAAGCAAACCTAACAAATAGGTTTCTTTGACTAGCCATTGCATCTTTCAAGATAAACCTATCTTGTTTGCTATTAATTAATATTAGACTTTTCTCAGCTACCTGAATTTCTTGGAATTTTTCAGATAGAATCATCCGCCAGGGAGCTACCTTCATTTTAAGATTTTTTGTTGGTAGTGATTCCCACTACCTTATAAATCTTCTTAACCATTGCGATACATCAGATTAGTCTAGAATTTTATGCAGAATCCGAATCTGCAAACATTTAAAATCGAACCACCCTTTGCAAAATTACACTTTTAAAGACTTGAACCTCTAAATTTTGCTCTTTGCTCTATAAGCAAACCTAACTAATAGTTTTCTTCGACTAGCCATTGCATCTTTCGAGATAAACCTATCTTGTTTGGTATCAATTAATATTAGATTTTTCTCAGCTATCTGAATTTCTAGAAATTTTTTAGATTGCATCATCCCCCAGGGTGCTACCCTCATTTTAAGATTTTTTGCTGGTAGCGATTTCTGACCATTCTTATAAATTTTCTTAACCATGCGATACATCAGATTAGTCTAGAATTTTATGCAGAATCCGAATCTGCAAACATTTAAAATCGAACCAACCTTTGCAAAATTACACTTTTAAGGACTTGAACCTCTAAATTTTGCTCTTTGCTCTATAAGCAAACCTAACAAATAGTTTTCTTTGACTAGCCATTGCATCTTTCGAGATAAACCTATCTTGCTTGGTATCAATCAATATTAAATTTTTCTCAGCTACCTGAATTTTTTGGAATTTTTTAGATAGCATCATCCCCCAGGGAGCTACCATCATTTTAAAATTTTTTGCTGGTAGCGATTTCTGACCATCCTTATAAATTTTCTTAACCATAAAATACATTATATTAGTCGAGAATTTTATTCAGAATCCAAATCTGCAAACAGATTTAAAATTGAACCACCTCCTGCAAAGTTACACTTTTAAAGACTTGAAGCTCTAAATTTTGCTCTTTGCTCTATAAGCAAACGTAACAAATAGTTTTCTTTGACTAGCCATTGCATCTTTCGAGATAAACCTATCTTGTTTGGTATCAATTAATATTAGATTTTTCTCAGCTACCTGAATTTCTTAGAATATTTCAGATAGCATCATCCCCCAGGGAGCTACCCTCATTTTAAGATTGTTTGCTGGTAGCGATTTCTGACATTCCTTATAAATTTTATTAACCATGCAATACAACAAATTAGTCTAGAATTTTATGAAGAATTCGAATCTGCAAACGGATTTGCAATAGGATCACCCCTGCAAAGTTACACCTTTAAACACTTGAACCTCTAAATTTTACTCTTTCCTCTATAAGCAAACCTAACAAATAGCTTTCTTTGACTAGCCATTGCATCTTTCGAGATAAACCTATCTTGTTTGGTATTAATTAATATAAGACTTTTCTCAGCTACCTGAATTTCTTGGAATTTTTCAGATAGAATCATCCGCCAGGGAGCTACCCTCATTTTAAATTTTTTCGTTGGTAGTGATTTCTGACCATCCTTATAAATTTTTTGAACCATTGCGATACATCAAATTAGTCTAGAATTTTGTGTAGAATCTGAATCTGCAAACAGACTTAAAATAGAACCACCCACTGCAAAGTTACACTTTTAAAGACTTGAACCTCTAAATTTTGCTCTTTGCTCTATAAGCAAACCTAACAAATAGTTTTCTTCGACTAGCCATTGCATCTTTCGAGATAAACCTATCTTGTTTTGTATCAATTAATATTAGATTTTTCTCAGCTACCTGAATTTCTTAGAATTTTTCAGATAGCATCATCCCCCAGGGAGCTACCCTCATTTTAAGATTGTTTGCTGGTAGCGATTTCTGACATTCCTTGTAAATTTTCTTAACCATGCAATACATCAAATTAGTCTAGAATTTTATGCAGAATCCGAATCTGCAAACGGATTAGCAATAAAATCACCCCTGCAAAGTTACACTTTTAAACACTTGAACCTCTAAATTTTACTTTTTGCTCTATAAGCAAACCTAACAAATAGCTTTCTTTGACTAGCCATTGCATCTTTCGAGATAAACCTATCTTGTTTGATATCAATTAATATTAGATTTTTCTCAGCTACCTGAATTTCTTAGAATTTTTCAGATAACATCATCCCCCAGGGAGCTACCCTCATTTTAAGATTGTTTGCTGGTAGCGATTTCTTACATTCCTTATAAATTTTCTTAATTATGCAATACATCAAATTATTCTAGAATTTTATGCAAAATCCGAATCTGCAAACGGATTTGCAATAGGATCACCCCTGCAAAGTTACACTTTTAAAGACTTGAACCTCTAAATTTTGCTCTTTGCTCTATAAGCAAACCTAACAAATAGTTTTCTTCGACTAGCCATTGCATCTTTCGAGATAAACCTATCTTGTTTGGTATCAATTAATATTAAATTTTTCTCAACTATCTGAATTTCTAGAAGTTTTTTAGATTGCATCATCCCCCAGGGTGCTACCCTCATTTTAAGATTTTTTGCTGGTAGCGATTTCTGACCATTCTTATAAATTTTCTTAACCATGCGATACATCAGATTAGTCTAGAATTTTATGCAGAATCCGAATCTGCAAACATTTAAAATCGAACCAACCTTTGCAAAATTACACTTTTAAGGACTTGAACCTCTAAATTTTGCTCTTTGCTCTATAAGCAAACCTAACAAATAGTTTTCTTTGACTAGCCATTGCATCTTTCGAGATAAACCTATCTTGCTTGGTATCAATCAATATTAAATTTTTCTCAGATACCTGAATTTCTTGGAATTTTTTAGATAGCATCATCCCCCAGGGAGCTACCCTCATTTTAAGATTGTTTACTGGTAGCAGTAGTGGGGTAGGGCCGGTCCTAATTCAAAACGCGACAGACGTATTTTCCATGTGTAGAATACACCTGCACCGTTTTGAATTAGAATCGGCTTTATATAATTTCAATGTAAAATAGTCGTGAAAACATTTCAATGTAAAATAGTTGTGAAAACATGAATTCTTATATACTTTCAATGTAAAATGCTTGTGGGCACGTTTTGAATTAGGATCGGCTTTATATTACTTTCAATGAAAGATATTTCAAAACACACGTATGTTGAAAAATGTAAGTGCAGAGAAAATGTGTGTAGATGTTTTGTATTTGGTTTTCTAGCTAGAAGTTATAAAGTATGACAGATGCAAAATATCGCATTCAAGTCAATTGTGTTTAATTAAAGTGGATTCTGATTTATGTTTAGAGGCTGCAAATACACATGGGCCGGTTTCAATTCAAAATGTGTTCACTCTTGTGATAGGTTGATTAGTGGGTTGGCAAAGTACGCAGATGGTGGTAATCTGCTATACAAGGAGATTGCTCCTAATATTAATTTAATTAGACAAAGTTTACTGCATATATTTACATACAAACATGTATATAATTGATATTCAGGAATTTATATACGAGAAAAACGAGTTTGTGTGCAAAGAAATTGCGGTTTTGGACTTGTTGGAAGGTGTTGTTTGGCATCAAATTTTTAAACTGCCAATGCAATCTAGTTGTTTGAGTCAAAATCATATAAAACATAATGACTGGGTGACAAGGAATATTCATGGTCTTTCTTGGGATGAATCTTCAACGGCTGGAATGGTGTTATCATATATAGCGCTTTATTTGAAGCAAATTATCCGACCCGGTGAAGAAGTATTTGTGAAGGGTCTAGAAAAGAAGAAATTGATTGAAACCTATCTAATGCAAAACGTTGTAACTGATATGCTTGCACGAGGTTGTCTTAAGCTATCGGAGTTAAAAATCAACAACCGTTTAAAATATAACATCCATTGTTGTAGACACAGCAATAATAATCTGCAATGTGCAAAACAAAATACCTTGTTATTAAAAGAATGGCTTGATAATAATAAAAAACAATAGAAAGATTGTGTCTGTATTATTTATTTTAATATAATTTTACAATGTTAGCCGAAGCAAATTATCCGACCCGGTGAAGAAGTATGTGTGAAGGGTATAGAAAAGAAGAAATGGATGGAAACCTATCTATTGCAAAAACAAAATACTTTTGTTATTAAAAGAATGATTTGATAATAATAAAAAAAACAATAGAAAAGATTGTGTATGTATTATTATTGAAGTCAGTAAGAAATCTTTAATGCTGATGTCTGCAGAAAAAACAATTAAACTCAGACAGCACGAATGGGACTCTCAACCCTGAAAGCAATTATAATTGATCAACGCAATAGCTCTTTACTGGTTTTACAACATTTTAACAAATTGTACAGATATCTCGAAAAATTTGCCAAAGACAGACAAACAGATAGGCAGACTGACTGCACCAATTTTCTCATTCTCACTTTTAAAGAATAACAAGTCGTAGTTATTTAAATCGCGAACTCAGTTTATCTGCAAGAAATATATAAACGTGGAAATTTATGAAATGCTCCAACTTTAAAAAAAAAACACTATCATTATTCTTTCCTGACAAGGGTAATTTTAACAAAAGTTTTCATTTTTGATTTGTTCTATAGAACACAACTACAACTTGACAATAAAGATTGAGCGATTATCACACACATATCTTGAGTATATATATAAAGATATATATAAAGATATTAACTTCTAGCAAACATTATTTTTATCGATCCAGCTATTGTGTACGTTAGAGAAACCTAACCATTTTACAAAGACTTTATTTCCCCTCTTTTTTAGGACTTTTTGTACCAGGTAAATTCCTGGATGTTTAACCTTTTGCAACTCCATTTCATAAAATGCACCTTTGATTTCTTTTTCGTCTTGATCTTCTAATATATATGTTGTCGGATTGGTTACGTTTACCTTTTTAATATTAAAAAATTTCATTTGACCAGTTTGGCGTGTAACCTTTCGTAAATGCTTCCCTGTGTTTACTAATCCTCACACTGTCTTTAATTGAATATTTTGGTATTTTGGTTGCGGTCATATTCGAAAAAATCTGATTTGGCATGATGTACAATCATGTTTTGGAAGTCGAATAATTACGGGACTTATTACCAATTTAAGTTATAGAGATCCTCTAGTGTTCTTAGACAAGGCGTTCGCTAGTTTTAAACGCAAGATTGTTGCTTGCTTAAAAAAGTCAATGTTGAAAGTTAATGTAATATTGACCGCTAACTTTGTTAAGCCTACAACTGGCGAAATAGATTTGAAGACGTTTCCTACTGCAAATCGTCACATCGATATAAATACCAATCTCAAGCGGTGGTATAAGGAGAACGTATTAGACAAGATTTCGAAGCGATTAGAGGAATTTAGCAAAAAGGATTCAGGTTGGGCAATCCAAGAAGTTTTACACTTGAAGGTAAATATAAACAATCATGATCCACTTAAAGGAGGGTGTTCAACGTTTGCTCCGGTTCCGGACTTATAAACAATACACAATCTTTCTTGATTTTATATTAAAAGTTCCTTTCAAAGCAAGTGGAGCCCACGACATTCAAACATGGAAGTATTTATTAATTGTATTTAATAAATCCTGATTAGAAAAAAAGTATTATGATAGTTGCTCAATCAAAAGTGAAAGAGCATATAGTAAATGAACTTTATAAACCAGCAAGAATAAATTTCAAGAGACGCAAAGTAATAGTAAAAGGTTTAAATGACCTTCTTCAGACCGATTTGATTGAAATGTTACCATATTCGCAAACAAACAAAGGATTTAAATACATTTTAGTACTTATTGATTGTTTCTCCAAATACGTATGGGCTGTACCACTTAAAAGTAAAACGGGTATTGATGTTACTGCTGCAATGAAAACAATTTTAAATAAATTTAAAAATCCACTAAGAAATTTGCAGTCTGATTTTGGTAAAGAATATTATAACAAACAGTTTCAATCCTTAATGCAGACATATGGCATAAAACATTATAGTGTTTTTTTTTCTACAAAGAAAGCATGCATTGTTGAACGTGTAATTAGAACTTTAAAGGGAAAAATGTGGCGCTTGTTTAACCTGAACGGTTCTTACAATTGGATAAAAAATTTAAGCAATATTGTGAAACAATACAGTTCACAATACAGTTCACAATACTATCGGAGTCAAACCTGTAATAAGGCTAACATTGCAAAATTATATTAAAATAAAGTAATACAGACACAATCTTTCTTTTGTTTTGCGCATTGCAGATTATTATTGCTGTGTCTATAACAATGGATGTTATATTTTAAACGATTGTTGATTTTTAACTCCGATAGCTTAGGACAACGTAGTGCAAGCATATCAGTTACAATGTTTTGGATTAGATAGGTTTCAATCAATTTCTTCTTTTCTAAACCCTTCACAAATACTTCTTCACCGGGTCGGATAATTTGCTTCAAATAAAGCGCTATATATGATAACTTCATTCCAGCCGTTGTTTCTACAATCGTTAGGACTACATTTATTTAATTAAAATGTAAAATGAATAGTGAAATACTGAACGTGCGTGAAAAAGTTTACTTCGACAATGAAATTGTTAATATTGAAAATAAAAAACATACTCATCAACCTTATGATAACACATCTTTAAACAATAACAAACTGAATTTTTTTTAAACAGAACGGTTACTACTACTATTTTCTCTACAATTCATTTATGCTAATATAGTTCAACTCGGGTAGATTGAAAGGTATCCTATTTTTAGTAAAAGTTGATAAATCAAATGAAAAAACTATTCTTAAATCATCATTTACCCACATCAAACTTGCAACCAAAATACCAAAATATTCAATTAAAGACAGTGTGAGGATTAGTAAACACAGGGAAGCATTTACGAAAGGTTACACGCCAAACTGGTCAAATGAAATTTTTTAATATTGAAAAGGTAAACGTAACCAATCCGACAACATATATATTAGAAGATCAAGACGAAAAAGAAATCAAAGGTGCATTTTATGAAATGGAGTTGCAAAAGGTTAAACATCCAGGAATTTACCTGGTAGAAAAAGTCCTAAAAAAGAGTGGAAATAAAGTCTTTGTAAAATGGTTAGGCTTCTCTAACGTACACCATTGCTGGATCGATAAAAATAATGTTTGCTAGAAGTTGTTATAATAATAGTTAATAAGGCTAACATTGTAAAATTATATTAAAATAAATAATACAGACAAAATCTTTCTATAGTTTTTTATTATTATCAAGCCATTCTTTTAATAAAAAGGTATTTTGTTTTACACATTGCAGATTATTATTGCTGTGTCTACAACAATGGATGTTATATTTTAAACGATTGGTGATTTTTAACTCCGATAGCTTAGGACAACCTAGTGCAAGCATATCAGTTACAAAGTTTTGCATTATATATGTTTCAATCAATTTCTTCTTTTCTAGACCCTTCACAAATACTTCTTCACCGGGTCGGATAATTTGCTTCAAATAAAGCGCTATATATGATAACACTATTCCAGCCGTTGTTTCTACAATCGTTAGGACTGCATTTATTTAATTAAAATGTAAAATGAATAGTGAAATACTGAACGTGCGTGAAAAAAGTTTACTTCGACAATGCAATTGTTAATATTGAGAAAACATACTCATCAACCTTATGCTAACACATCTTTAAACAATAACAAACTGGATTTTTTAAACAGAACGGTTACTACTACTATTTTTCTCTACAATACATTTATGCTAATATAGTTAAACTCGGGTAGATTGAAAGGTATCCTATTTTTTAGATAAATCCAAAACGAAAAAAACTGCGTACTTGTGAAGGTTTCAATCAATTTCTTATTTTCTAAACCCTTTACAAATACTTCTTCACCGGGTCGGGTAATTTGATTCAAATAAAGCGCTATATATATGATAACACCATTCCAGCCGTTTCTTGCCTGAACAAATCACGTTCATCAGCAGAAAAAATTAATACTGAATTTTAATTTCCAATAACAACAATCTCACATAATTTTTTCATTCAGCTTGAGTTTACGGAAAACGCGTAAGCAAAAACAACTGTAAAAGAAATAGCATACAAATCAAAATAATTGCATAGTGAATTGCTTTGAATGCAATTGTTAAAAAAAATCGCCTTGATTTACGTTTTTATTCAAGACGATTTTCAAGCTTGAATCGTGCATGCGATCTAAAAAATTGCAGAGTTGCCTTCAGTACGTAACTATTCCAAACAATTCGCTATGCAAGCATTTCCAATATTTACATACTGAAGGCAACTCTAAGCAAAACAACTGCAAAAAGAATTAGCATTTAACATCATTCTTCATTCAGTTGCGTTTACTACAAAAAATGTTTTATACGACCTTTGATTTATGATGTGTACAGAAAATACATTATCATTACAGCGCTATTTTTTTATGATTACATATGAAATATTTTAAATAAAAACAAAGCAAATTTGAAAAAAAAATGTCTCAGATTAAACCGTCTTTGTTTAATAATTTACACGCACTCATGGTTTTTAAAAACCCAGTATTAAAAACACATTCTGCAGTTTTATTATATAAACAGTACCTTTAAAGAATTTCACACAAATTACCTATATATGCATGTAAATTGTGTCAGCGGTAATCTAAAACTTATTCTATAAATATGACTACTTAAGGATTTATTTGCATTGCATTATTTTTAAACGAAAAATTAATCTAAAGAAAAATATCATAATTTACACGCACTCATGGTTTTTTTAAAAACCCGATATTAAGAAAAACATTTTCCAGTACGTTGATAGAACTAAAGAATTTTTATTATTCAGCATGATTCGCGTAAAACATACACCCGCACAAATTACTATATACCTATATATGCATATAAAGTCAATTTTTGTTAATTTTTTATGGAAAATAAATTATGCTAGCAGTAATATAAAACGAAATTAATCTAATTTAGGTTTTATTATGCGCCTTCTTGCAATTTCTTTTTCAGCCAACGAATGTAATTCATTATTTCTGCTGAGCAGTACCTATACTTTTCAGTAAAACTGAATGTGATTTTGTATCAAGGTTTATTTTATTATAAAAAAATGTGGCCAATTCAAACTTCTTCTCTGCATTGCCCTAAGCGAATAAAAAGAAACGTTGTAAAAAAAATTAACTCATGCCTTAATCGACTAATACAGTAATATTGACGGTAATTGATGTTACTTTCTGCAACGAAAACAATTTTTAACACAGTACTCGCTGGTCGTATGTATCAGTGGTTGAGGTACTAAGAATTCTTTTATCATCACTTGGATTAAGAACAATTTTGTTTTGTTTAATAGTAAACACATCATGTTTTTGACTGATATAATTAAACATTACTGTTTCTGTACAGTCTGATATCGATTAAAAAATGTATAAACTCTAGTTCTTTCAGTTGTACTGAAAAAGTACGCAATTTTTTTTCAGAAAACGATGCAAATTTTTAATTTTTTCTAACAGGTCAGTTTATTATTTAATATAAATACTTCATGTAGAATTTTTACCAACAGTATAGAAAAAAGTCTATGATATCGATTAAAAAAATGTATAAAAGTCAAGTTCTTTTAGTTGTACTGAAATTTTAAATTTTAAAATATGGTATATACGCGTGCACAGTTTCAAAGCCAGACCGGTCTTCCATTAATGCTGACTAAGTGGATTTATTTATTATTCTGTTGATGTTAGCATTAAATTTCTTGTTTTTTATTTTTCCTGTGGATGTCAGCATTAAAAAAATTTATACATGACTGGCTTTATTAAATTTTCTATAGATTTCATATTTTCTACAATTGCTATCTAGACAATACCTTAGCATTAAATTCTTGCTTACATGAGTTGAATTTTCTGCTGTTCTTGTTGTTTAATATCCTTATATACTCAAGATATGTGTGTGTGATAATCGTTCAATCTTTATTGTCAAGTTGTAGTTGTGTGTTCTATAGAACAAATCAAAAATGAAAACCTTTTTTTTAAAAAAAAAATTGTCCTTGTCAGGAAAGAATAATGATAGTGATTGGGTTAATATTATTGAGTAGTTTATAGTCAATCCAAATTAAGTACTGGAGAAAAAAAAATCGTTGACGCCGTGAGCAGATCCACCAATTGCAACGTACGACCTAATGACACCAATACAGAGTATGTATTCGTTAGCTTAATATATAAATTTAATTTTCTTAATGCATTTACTTGATATAATATTCATTTGAATCTTTTTTTTAGTTAACACGAAGAAGAACAACCAGAAACGACCGCGCGTCAAAGATGAAGAAGACAGCCCTCATAGAATTGATAATGCAATATTTTTTTTAACCGTTCAGAGTTGGAGTGAGTTAGAACTGTTCTTTTATATTTGGGAACTTAGGTGAATTATAGTATGTTTATTCTAGAGTACATAACTATTATATATATATATATATATATATATATATATATGTATTTTATAGATTACAATAAAGAAAAATACATTGTGTGTTTCATTTCACATTACTCCCGATTTAATAACTACGTAATCTCAGTTTACAGAACGGTGTAAAACAATTTTCGACTTTTAATCTGAGTGCATATTTCGAATAGATGCTCTCATTTTTTTTTGCGATTAAAGTCAGAAATGCATTTCAAATAGATGCTTTCATATTTTTTGTAACTGAAATTAGAAATGCATGTGATCTAAAGTTGCAGAGTTGCCTTCAGTACGTAAATATGGAAATGCAAATGCTGAAGAAGCATTAGACTAGACTATCGTTGACAAGAAAAAAGCTGTCTGACATGGGTTGAATTTTCTGCTGTTCTTATTGTTTAATATCTTTATATATATATATATATATATATATATATATATATATATATATACTCAAGATATGTGTGTGATAATCGCTCAATCTTTATTGTCAAGTTGTAGTTGTGTTCTATAGAACAAATCAAAAATGAAAACTTTTGTTAAAATTACCCTTGTCAGGAAAGTATAATGATAATGGCTTTTTTTTAAAGTTGGAGCATTTCATAAATTTCCACGTTTATATATTTCTTACAGATAAACTGAGTTCGCGATTTAAATAACTACGACTTGTTATTCTTTAAAAGCGAGAATGCGAAAATTGGTGCAGTCAGTCTGCCTATCTGTTTGTCTGTCTTTGGCAAATTTTTCGAGATATCTGTTCAATTTGTTAAAATGTTGTAAAACCAGTAAAGAGCTATTGCGTTGATCAATTATAATTGCTTTCAGGGTTGAGAGTCCCATTCGTGCTGTCTGAGTTTAATTGTTTTTTCTGCAGACATCAGCATTAAAGATTTCTTACTGACTACAATAATAATACATACACAATCTTTTCTATTGTTTTTTTTATTATTATCAAACCATTCTTTTAATAACAAAAGTATTTTGTTTTTGCAATAGATAAGTTTCCATCCATTTCTTCTTTTCTATACCCTTCACACATACTTCTTCACCGGGTCGGATAATTTGCTTCGGCTAACATTGTAAAATTATATTAAAATAAATAATACAGACACAATCTTTCTATTGTTTTTTATTATTATCAAGCCATTCTTTTAATAACAAGGTATTTTGTTTTGCACATTGCAGATTATTATTGCTGTGTCTACAACAATGGATGTTATATTTTAAACGGTTGTTGATTTTTAACTCCGATAGCTTAGGACAACCTCGTGCAAGCATACCAGTTACAAAGTTTTGCATTATATATGTTTCAATCAATTTCTTCTTTTCTAGACCCTTCACAAATACTTCTTCACCGGGTCGGATAATTTGCTTCAAATAAAGCGCTATATATAATAACACCATTCCAGCCGTTGAAGATTCATCCCAAGAAAGACCATGAATATTCCTTGTCACCCAGTCGTTATGTTTTATATGATCTTGACTCAAACAACTAGACTACATTGGCAGTTTAAAAATTTGATGCCAAACAACACCTTCCAACAAGTCCAAAACCGCAATTTCTTTGCACACAAACTCGTTTTTCTTGTATTTAAATCCCTGAATATCAATTATATACATGTTTGTATGTAAATATATGCAGTAAACTTCGACTAATTAAATTAATATTAGGAGCAATCTCCTTATATAGCAGATTACCACCATCTGCGTACTTTGCCAACCCACTTTTCAACCTATCACAAGAGTGAACACATTTTGAATTGAAACCGCCCATGTGTATTTGCAGCCTCTAAACATAAATCAGAATCCACTTTAATTAAACACAATTGACTTGAATGCGATATTTTGCATCTGTCATACTTTATAACCTCTAGCTAGAAAACCAAATTCAAAACATCTACACATTTTCTCTGCACTTACATTTTTCAACATACGTGTGTTTTGAAGTATGTATGTTCCATTGAAAATAATTTATCATCTTCTATCCTATCTCCCTATTCAAAATTTTTCAATTATTATCTATTTTTTAAATAAATTAACCCATTGGTACAATTCATCTTTAATACTATCCTTAATCTTATTCTCTTCTATCTATCCTATCTTGACTAATGTAGTCCTGAACTATCTATAACTTAACCACGTACTTGAATAACTCTCTAACATTTCACAAAATCCTTCATTATAATGCGTTCCGGTACATAGTCGCTTGTCAATATATAAAATTACTACTGCATATGAACAAGTTCCAACGCCAAACATTCTGGCTTAATCTCGCTTCTGACATTGCTCGTGCTATGACCGTATCAATTGATGTACTGACCAGATTCCGTAATCAATCGACCGTTCGCATTAAATTTACGAGCATTTCTTCAAATATTCCTCTTCGGATAGGAAATGATTTTGAGTTTCACTCACTATATAGATCACTTCTACCCGCAATTACAATTGCAGGATCTATTATCAAATTCACTAAAAAATCGCTTCCTGCAATTTATTCTTCTATCTAATCACATGAATACATCATTCAAGACATAACTCTATTGACTAAAGGTGTACTACCTATATTACACATTCTTCGCTATAATACGCATATTTGCAATTTTGCGCTAGTGTATAAATTTTTTACACTAATTCTTATACTATCTTACTCACTATCTCAACTAATGTTCTTTTATGCACTTTTATATCCTACATCTATATTTCTTCACTATCTATAAATATCCTGAATGTTATCATCTTTTATTTCACCTCATGATTTCATTTACTGCTTACTATCCTTTGCACTACATCTCTATTTCATCTTCATTCTCTATTATCTATATAATTTATTAAATACATCTATCTCTATAATTCTGAATTTATCTCATCAACTTATCTTACATTCATCCATAATTAACTTCATTTTATCTCATATTTATCATATTAAACTTTTATCACCATTATCCCTTTTCATATCACTTTCTCATATTCTCTTAATTATATTCTCATTCAATATCTTTGCTCATTTAATTAATCCATTAACTTCATATATTCTCAATTAATCTAATTATTTCACACAATCTCTTTATCAACATCATATTTCCATTCTAATTTCCATTTCACATTTATCTAAAATCTTTATTCATAACATAAGGTTTACTATTTGGTGCACAAATTACACCTTGTTATAGGTATCGCTTTTCCCCAATTTCTCTCGTTCACAATTTTTGCAACAAGTTGCTTCTGAGTCATAAGTACTGCTCTATTTAGTTCGTCAAATCCTTTAAATTCAATAGGTAAATTGACCTTTGAATTCCTTATTACATTTTCCAAGTTAAATCATTAAAAGTGGTTAATAAGTGTATTCATGTAGATGATAGAGATCTATAAGGACTAAGAAATTGATCTTGAATCTGTATAATTACCTAATTGGCATTTTGAACTGATTAATAGACATTAATTAATTGATTGAAATCTCATACTTCATATGCTAAATCATACAATAAAAGGTAATTAAACAGTAAAAAGTGATAGACTTGATTACAGATCATTGAAATTCAACGTAGAATTACAGTACAGTAAATAGGCCAATACTTCTATAGGCTTGATAGGTTGAAAGTATTGATTTCAACTGACGCGGTTGTCGTATAATTAAACATTAATACAATTTGGTAATGAGTTAATTAATGTTCAACTTTTAGAAGTCAAGACGTTAATTAAGAAGCTGTTAAATTGAAATGAATTGAGGCCATAGGAATCTCAAGAACTTATAGTAATTCTAGAATCAGTAGGCACATCTATAATCTAAAATATTGAGAGCAATAAATAAGTTATTTCGCAATTCATAAGTTGTTGATGCAATTTCTAATTGGCTAAAGTGATTTAAATGTTTATGATATCATTGAGAGTCATGATTAATTAGAAAGTGGATTACAAGTGAATTTCAAGGTTGGAACAAGATATAGAATGTTGTATTGTAAATTACAAAGTTTAAAGGAATTATTAGAACTTACGATATTTTTCAAACAAGTTTAGGATATATTCAAGAACAGAACTGTATTCTTACAACAAGTTGGATGTTAATTGCGAACGATTCTAAAACTTTAGAACTATCAATGAATTGAAATTGATGTGAAACTTAATTTATAATTTTGTTAACCAATTAAATTTGATACTGTAAAGGCTTGATTTAAGTTTTGAATCCATGTTTTAATTAGCATTGTCGATTGGTTTTCGAATCGTTTTATAATTTAAAGTTAACAGTATTAACATTTAGAATTCTAATTAGCTGTTTGTTTCATTACAAGCTGTATTGTAAATGATCATATTAACAGGTTTTAAATTTTAATGGACATGCAGCATCCGCTAACCGCTTTATTATAGATTGATGGAGACATGGCTTTTGCCGATTGAACGAATTTTTCATAAGGAACATGGTAGACGTAATTTGAATGGGAATGGGTCAGGAGGGATTACTGATTGGAAGAACGATGGTAAAGTTTCGAAATATAATACCAGTAAGGGTGCTAAACATTAATCCGCATACGGTGACTCTGAAGAAATACATGATTGTGGGAAGTTGCATATCAGTATGCCATATTAAACGTTATGTGGACGACACGAAAGATAAACCAGCCAACGGTTGCTCACAGAAAATGTTGTATATGTTTGATACCTTCGTGTCAAGGATTAAACGGCAACCAACTGGGCAAGGTAAAAAAAATTGGTCGACTAAATCGACGTGTCTTTGCACTTTATGATAGTGAGAAAGGAAGGACGAATGTGGTGCAACATAAGATCAATACTGGAGATGCGCAACCGATAAGACAACACCCCAGGCGGCTCCCTTTGGCAAATCGTAAAGAAACCGAGCAAATTATCACCGATATGGAGGAACAGGGAGTAATTGAACCTTCAATGGGCACACCCAGTAGTGCTTGTCAAGAGAAAGGATGGGTCGACAAGGTTTTGTGTAGACTACCGGCGGCTTAACAGTGTGACAAAGAAAGACAGCTATCCGTTGCCCAGAATTGATGACACCTTGGATACTCTATCCGGATCTAAATGGTTTTCGACCTTGGACTTGAAAAGCGGATGCTGGCAGGTAGGCTTATAGACAAACGATAAAGAAAAAACTGCGTTTACAAATGGCAGTTCAAGGTCATGCCATTTGGAGTATGCAATGCCTCTGCTACTTTTGAACGATTGATAGAGTCGATACTGCGTGGACTCTCCTAGAAAACATATTTGGTGTACCTAGATAGTGCTTGGCCAGTCTTTTGAAGAACATCTTAAGAACCTAGAGGAGATATTCCAAAGATTACACGGGGCACCTTACATTGAGCCCCAAGAAGTGTCACCTATTTGGAAACGAGGTGAAATACCTAGGACATGTCGTTTTGGAGACTGGAATAAAAGCTGACCCTGACAAAATTGTGCACTTATTACCAACGTTTTATACTTGGGTTTGCGAACATTGCCAAACCGTTAACGACAGTTAACCGAAGATGGACAAGAATATGATTGGAATTACGACTGCCACAGTGCATTTGAGCAACTGAAACGGTTAATAGTTACAGCACCAATTTTGAGTTATCCGCAGATGAAGAGGAAATTTGTGTTGGATACCGATGCCAGTAACACAGCTATAGGAAGCGTTTCTTCTCAAGTGCAGGACGGACAAGAAAAAGTTATTAAATATTTCAGCAAGGTCTTGTCGCGGTCAGAAAGGAACTATTGTGTGACAAGACGGGAGCTGTTGGCCGTCGTCAAATCCGTAGGGTACTTTTATAAGTACTTATACAGCTGTAAATTCCTGTTGAGAACAAACCATGCTGCACTAAAATGGTTACTGCAGTTTCGAAATCTTGAAGGGCAAGTTGCAAGGTGAATAGAGCGGCTGCAGAAATATGACTTTGACGCAGAACATCGTGTAGGAACTGGTCATCGGATTGCAGACGCTCTATCAAGGAGACCTTGTCCGGTAGACTGCAATCATTGCACCAAGATGGAAAAGAAAATAAGTGTCATTTATAGAATCAACGTAACCGATGATACTTGGCAACCCGAAAGAATACGAGAAGACTAGGAGAATGACGCCGAATTGGGACGTATTATTGAGTGGAAAAGTAGAGGACAACGACCAGCTTGGGAAGAAATTAGTATTTCAAGTAGGAGCCTGAAGGCATACTGGGCACAGTGGGACTCCTTGGTGATGGAAAATAGAATCTTGAAACAACGCCTGGAATGTGAACATGGCACTGAGAGACTCCAAGTGATAGTGCCGAGAAGCAGAGTGCCGGAAGTGTTGCAGCACTTGCACGATGGTATTTTCGGAGAGCACTTTGGCGTGAAAAGAACTCTCCAAAAAGTAAGAGAAAGATTCTATTGGGTGAACTGCTAAGAAGATGTGAAGGAATGGTGCCGGAAATGTGAGCTGTGTGCCTTTGCAAATGGCCGGGTCACAAAACGGAAAGCCCCAATGAAACAGTATAACGTGGGTAATCCTTTTGAGAGGGTAGCCATTGATATAGCTGAGAATCAGAGAAAGGAAATAAATACATCTTGGTTGCAATGGATTATTTTACCAAATAGCCAGAGATATATGCTATAGCAAACCAAGAAGCCGAGACGGTTTCAGATGTACTAGTGAGGGAGTTGTTTTGTCGCTTTAGAGTTCCGTTGGAATTACACTCCGAATAAGGTTGGAACTTCGAATCAGCGTTGTTTCAAAACGTCTGCAAACATCTTGGAATCATAATTACTGGAACCACGCCACTTCATCCCCATTCGGATGAAAAGGTTGAAAGAATGAACAGCACGTTAGGAAAGTACCTGGCCAAAGTTGTCTCTGATCATTAACAAGACTAGGACCAATATTTACATTTGTTCCTACTGGCGTACCGATCTTCGGTGCATGACAGCACAAAACGCTCGCCCGCTGACGTAATGCTAGGACGTGAATTGCGGCTACCATGTGATCTTCAATTTGGATTTAAACCTGGAAAATTACGTTAGTAAGCTTCGTGAAAAATCAAACAGCATTCACGAAAACGTCTGAAAAAATGTCCAGGCGGCGAGCGATCGAAGGAAATCACAATATGACACGAGAGCACAAGAAGGAGGTTACCAACCTGGAGATTTAGTGTGGTTGTACAATCTACAAAGAAAACGTGGATTGTCGCCAAAACTACAAACACAATGGAAAGACCCGTACGAAGTGTTAAAAAGAATTAATGATGTAGTGTACCGGATCAGAAGATCTCCCCGTGGTAAACCGAAAGTGGTACACTTTGACCGTTTAACATTCTACGCTTGCAACAACCTGGATGGCTCGAATAATGAGAATGGTGTTCGACAAGTTATTAATCATGAGCCAAATGTAGATTTTGAGAGTATTATGGCGGCGTATGGTGGTTCCGCTAAGGCAATATTTGGCGTTGTTGTTGAAAAACAGCAAGATCTGTTTAGAGCACCAGAAGAGTATTCCCTTGCACATTGCGTAGCTCAAGATTTGGAAATGTCAAGGAGAATAGCTGTTGTTTTCAAGAAAAAGTTTGGATGTGTGGATTTATTAGTACAATAGCAGTCAACTGTAGGAAAAGCTTTGGTTCTTCAGGATAAAAATCGTTATGTTTACTATCTGGTCACCAAAAATTCTTCATGGCAGAGACCTAGTTATGGGCATTTATGAGAGGCTTTGCTAAATCTTAAGGTTTAGATGAGGGAAATGGAGTAACGAGACTAGCGGTGCCCAAGTTAGGCTGTGGACTGGATCGCTTAGATTGGAGGATAGTCCGAAATATGCTAGAAGTAGTTTTCCAGGGAACCAACGTCCAGGTCCTTGTTTGTTGTTATCAACCGGTTGCCTACCAAGACCAAGAACAGAGTGTTGACTGTTTCTTCTAACGACGCCTTAAATGCACCATAGGAGATAGCTGCCGATACCGTCATCAGTCATCGAATTGGCGTCAAAATGCATTTACAGTTACGAGACGTAAGGGTTTTAAAGAGGGGGCAGTGTTGCGAGCTGCTATTAGGCAACCCGTCAAACACACAAGCGCTGTAAGCACTGTATATGCTCCATGGACCGAAAATCTTCTAGTAATTACTGGAGGATAAGTCATCCTCTCTAATTCACGGCATAAATAAGACCGATGATGAAGTACAGAGAAGAGTTTATATCAGAATGTCGAATATAAATTGTATCGTGTAAAGTTAAATAGTTGAGCTTTTGAAAGTCCAATAGAGTAAATATAAATGTTGTAGTATGTGAACGTGTCTAATGTACATGCAGCTTGTAGTTTACATAAATAGACAAAAGTGTAATAAATAAATTATAGTAGTGGTTAGTTTTGCTAAGAAGACTTATAGTTAAGGAACTAGTTTAAGAAGATTTTCGTGCTTGTAAATTCATTTGTGTGATAGTGCTTCATTGTTAATTGGACTGAAAACATCTACAAATAAGGCATATACAGTTAATTAGACTTGTGAACAGTGAGTAATAAAGACTCTTGTTATTACTTGTTTTAAGTTAGTGGAACGCGGTAGTAGTAGCCCGCTACAATATTATCACACTATTTTTAAAAAACACCCTATTAGTAATTAATGACTAGCCATAGAAATTTATCATTTACTACTGACAAATCCCTACAACGTTATGGAACATGATAACACTTTTCTTTGAATGCTTCTAATTACAGAGTTGAGTTGGTATATATTCTACTGCTTGTTAAATAATAATTAGTAAATGTGAGGTATTTGATTATTTCGGCCAGTTTTCGTTTAGTTAAATTCTAAAAAGCTTACATACGGGAAATCTTTTATTAACCTGCTGGTTACAACTTTAATTAGATCTGCTGTTATTAAAACATTTCAAAAGACGCAGATTTGTACTGGAAACAATTATTAAATATTAGGGATTCCAATCATAATTGATTTACATAAGTATCTAAATTTCCCTACTCATTGACTTCGTATGCTATGTTTCACTAATCAATAATTCCCGGGACTTGAGCCGACTGCGCATGGCACAAAGAGCTCTGCACCTACTAGAAATCTATACTAACTTTTTTGAACTGGGTGGTGTTGAGCTCAAATTGCCATGACAACTTCTCTGTGGGTCGTTGCATTAGGATTTCATAATAGCAAATTTCTCGTTGGCTGGGGGCTCACTTTGATATCAATGTTTCCTTACGTTTGAGTATTGCTAGTAACTTCATTTTTAGCATTGCGATTTTTCACATTATATAAACTTCCTTAAATTTTAAAATCTGGTGAACTTCATTTTTACAAAGCATCCTGTTGTGAATGGCTTCATATGCTAAATGGTATTTATGTAATAAAAGAACTATGATTTAAACGGGAAAGCGACTAATTAGCTATTCAAATTGTAATTTCGGTGTTTCCTGTTGTCGCATTATCGTTTATGGAGACTGGAAAATATAGGAAAACATACTATACCATTTATCCGTACTCGTATGAGAAAAACGGTTCGTTTAAAACTTAGTTCGTATTACACTCTCTTGCTTTTTTACTTAGAGACTGACGTCTTTTAATTTTAATAGTTGTCTTGCGTAGTTTTACAGGTATTTACAGAATCTCGTATATGTATACAGGGTGACCCATTATTGTGAGGAATTTCGATTTCTCATTTATTATAATGCATATCTAAAAATCGTTTACACAAACTTGTAAGTTTCAGAATACGCACCACCGCATACTCGTAAAATGTTTTTAAACGTAAAAGTTAATAGTGGATGTATTCATCGATTTATTTTTTAAACGGAGAGGCCCTTGTACACGGTGACCTGCTTCTTGCACGTTATGTGGGCAAACTCGGTTATTTGTAACATTAGAGAAAAGGTAACAAAGGAAAAGTGATGCTGTTTTTAATGCCTAGTTCATCTATGAAAATATAATTAACCTACAGGGTGTAACAAAAGTTTTATGCCTAATTAACGAAATTTTCCTGTTTTGCCCTGTGGTTCATTATTGTGATAGACATGGTAAAAAGATAGATGCCTTTATGCTGTTTAAAAAGTAGAATAAGACGATCTTATTTGTATTTAAATGACTTTCGTCACCTGCGAGTCATAAGTAAAGCTATGTTTTTTTAATGGTGGTCGTTTATATAGAAAGGCATTTTTTTCTCTTTCTAATGATCTACTATACTGGACAAATTTAACATAAAAACCAAAAACCCATTTTTATGAAATACGAAAACTTTTAATTTAACAATAACTTAACATTTGAGTTGATTTTAAGACTCAAGTAGCAATGATACAAAAGAATACATTTTACGTACTTGAATTACTGAAACTAGATGGTATTCTTGATTTGTGTTTTAAAATTATTTTTTTTCGACGTAAATTCAACACGTAACATATGCATAAAAATAGGTGGTTCAAATTTATCATTTCTAATATACTCGTTTACGAATTATCTTAGATTCTGAACTTTTGACATTATTAATTATTAATGTGTGTATATATATATATATATATATATATATATATATATATATATATATTTAGATAGTTAATTACACAAGGTAATTTGATAAATACTATCGTATTACAGTGAATAAAATGAAATAATAACTTGTGTAATTAACTATCTAAAATATTTATATATTTAATACTTGGCTTATAGCCGTAATTTTGAGCGTCGCTTACTGTCTATAACTGACATAAGTCAAACACTTGACAATGTCAAATATGATTGACAAAAATGCCAAACGTAATTGAAAGTTAGGTTGATGTACCGTCGTGTACACGATTTAAATTTGTAAATTTCCCAATTGTGTCATCGGTTTCGGTGGCGTAATTGGTAAACGCATGGTTCCGGCAAAACCAGGATACAGGTTCAAGTTTTGTCCAAGACCTTATATTTTCCATCTTTCAATTACTAACTCGATTTGAAATGATCATTTGGGCTTTGCATAAAAGTTTAAGTTATTATTGCATCTTATTCATCATATATATATATATATATATATATATATACATATATATATATATATATGTATATATATATATATATATATATATATATATATACATATATTATATATATATATATCAATCAATTTTTTTTCTTCTTCACCCTTTTCTGATTACCTCTTTGAATTATAAAACGAAGTTAATTAATTCCATATAATGAAAAGAAATATTGTGTACAAGTTTTGAAAATTATTAAAATACAGCCTTCAATCAATCAATATCATAGGTCTTATTTATCAAAGTAAAAATGCTATGTATTTTCAGGAACAATCGAACCCCGGCGTTGGGCCGTCCAATATAAAATTGATACGATAACGCCGTACTCGGTGTCAATGGGCGTTTTCCTATAACTCCACCTCTCTGTGTTTTCCTAATCAAATTCTAAATCTCACTAATACTATTATTATAATTCCACGGCTAGCTTTTATTATTCTACACAGAGTGCACAACGATTACGATTTTTTTTTACAATTTTTTTCTTCTTCTCCACCCCTTTCTGATTGCCTCTTTATTTGAACTATAAAATAAAGTCAATTAATTCCATATAATGAAAGAAATATTATGTACAAGTTTTGAAAATTATTAAAATACACCCTTCAGTTAATTAATATCATAAGTCTTATTTATCCCAAGATTTATATGCTTTGCAATCAATCTAAAGTCAAAGAAACCTCAAACGTTCAGATCCCTTTATTATATTACGTACTTTTAACGATGCAAAGTTTGTTGCTGACTTTGTTACACTTTTATAAATTAAGTAAATTCAATATTCAAATTTAAATAGAAAAATTTCTTAAAACTAATTAGATCTGACCTGCTACTGCTCTGCTTAATTGAATCTCTTGGTTTCCATAAATTGCTTCGTGTTTCTTTGTTTTATTTGCATTTAAATTTCGCAACTCAAAATTGTACCAAAATCATCGACGCTGCTTTGAAATATTACATTAATCCATTTAAAACATCCCCATATTCGAATTATCATCAACTATAATATCTATCTACTCATTTGCAATGTCATCCCATCAATTAAAATTATTTTCACCAAGATTCAAAGTATTCATGCATTTAAATTATTATACCATCCATTAGGATTTATTATGCACCAATTCGGAATTATTATCATCAACACATTTGAATTATTAAACTCACACTCGAAGTTATTATCAACTCATCTGAATTATTAACATCACATTCGAATCATTGTATCAACCAAAATTTGAATTATTGTCATCACATTCAAAGCCCTATTATTATTATATTATTAGTTTAAATAAATTACCCCAAATTCTACTCACGTTAATCGCCAAAAGAAATCTTCATATTTGTATCACCTATTTTTCACTATACATTTTATTAAACATTTACGCGTGACTTTTCGATTCAAAGTAACGCAGCTTTGCCCTGCTTAATTAGAAATGAACTCTCTTATCATCGTTCGCTATTAAATATAGGTTGATCCCACTTGGATGTGGGTTGGGTTTCCACCAAGTCTTTCGCTATCTTAACCAATAAGGTCTTTGTATTTGATGCACTTGAAGTGGTTTTCTAATGTAATATACTTGGTTTTTTGGGTAATGGTTGTTTGATTATAGATACCTCGTTATCAGACCATACGTTGTTTTGTGTAAATATCGCATTTTCATATTATACAAAAATACATAATGTAATTTGAATTTCACTTTCGTCTATTTTTATTTATTTTACGCATCTTTAATCTGCATTTTTTATCAAAAATGTTAATTGTTTCTATGCACTTACACAAAGCTTCGTTAAGTTTTATCTCTTATCTCTGTATTATATTTAACTAATTAGAACCTTTTTGAATGCGTGTTTAATTACATGTATTATCCTTACCTCTAAATACGCGTGCTTTTACTAAAAAATATCGTTATTTGCAATACTTAATATTAATAAAGCTCTATATACCGAGTGTTGAATACTTGTTATTTACCTAATGTATGAATTACCTATCTCTATGCTAAATATGCGTCCTATTGTTATAAGATGTGTTTATTTGCGTCGCTTAAAACTAATTATGCTCTACATACAGGGTGTTAAATGCTTACTATTTACATAACATCCAAACCACTTAATTTTCTGTCAAATAAATGCAGTTTTCTGCTTCCTATCGTGATTTATGGTTACTGCACGACCCTTGCTATATAATACACCCTAAACAACCCCTTATCATAGCATTATTCCCTCAAATTAAAATATAAAATTTTAGAACAATGACTTTTTGGCGCCCAACGTAAAGTTAAACTCACATTGGTCTATAATTCTTATATTTTTATTTCCTTTTAAAAATCTAACTTTTTTTTAGTGATCCCCTATTTACATTTATCTAATCTCATACCTATGTCCTATTTTACTACCCTATTCATACCTATACCTATTCTTATAACCGTATCCTATTTTATTTCTCTATGTATTTCTATACCTAAATTTTATTTTACATTTTATTCACTTATTTGTGTCCCTTTGTATGGGTAGTTTAAGTTTATGTAGAACATCCCCCTTATTGCTCCCGAATCTATGTGTTCCCCCCTATTATATTATTTATTAAAAATGGACCCACATATGGCAAGTGTAGCTTGGCACACGTGTGTAGGTGCTTTTTTCCGAGTCTTAAATTTTTAATGACCACCTTGTCCCCTATTTGGAAAATCGTTCGTTTTTTAATTCTTTTATTCATTTTGTTGACGTATTTTCTTGCTCTCTCTTGTAATCTTATACGAGTCCTATGCATTTTATTTTCCAATTCGTCTTCTCTCGGCACGATTTTCCATGGTCGATTAGGATAAACCTTTTCATTAAACTGATTTGCGATTCCTCGGTAACTGTGTGAGGAGTATGGTTAATAAACATTTCCACCTTGAGTAAGTTCGCTTCTCAGCTTCGGTGATCTTGGTAGGAAGACATTCTCAGGAATTTACATGTCTCCTGGATATATCGTTCTGCTGGATTTCCTTGAGGGTGGCGAATACTACAGAAGACAACCCCTACTTGTTGATTTTTTCAATGCGATGTAAACTTTGCATTATTGAAATAGGTGGCATTGTCCCTAGAATTCTTTTAAATTTTCCTCTTCGTTAATAAATTCTTCCGCAACAAGTGATGCTTCTGCCGCAGTACCAATCAATACTCTAACTATTTTATTTTGGTATTTGACCCGTATTTCCGTTTCGCCCAAAATCATTATTAAAATTGTTATAGTTCCCCCTACTAAAATTTCTCCCACGACCAAAATTATAATTGTTTCTTTGATAATTACTTCGAATCTCATTATTATTTCTCTGCATCCTTATAAAATTCGTGCGTCTATCCCTAATATTATTCTCCGTTTTATTATTAGATTCCAGCTCATCATACCTTTGCAAATATTTAATAAATGTATCCCTGTCCACTATATTCTGCGTCGTTATGTATCTCTTTACTTCAGCGTTAAAATGCCCTGCTAAATATTTTATAACTTGTTTATCATGTAGAGGAGGATCCAATTGTTTCGCTACGGTAAACTTTTCAATAGCATATAATTCTCGCGTTATTCCTTTTTCTGAATTGTAGTTTCCCATATTCAGATTATTCCTAGTTTTATCCTGTTGATTATCACCCCAAAATTGTCGTAGAAATTTCTGCCCAAACTGTTGAAATGTTTCTATTTCACTCTCAACTAAATTGTACTACATTTCAGCACTTCCTTTCAGCATCGATTTGACTAAATTTAATTTATATAATTCATCTGTAGAAACCTGTATTAACATTTTAAAGTTTTTCAAAAATATCTTCGGATTTAATTTTCCGTCCCCGTAAAATTTAGTATATTGTTCAATTAAAAGATTTGGTTGAATTAGCCTGATTGGTTCCCTATTATTAAAATTCACTGAATTACTTTTTAAATTATTTATTTCTCGATTTATCGTTCTGAACTCGGTTTCCCAATTTTACTCAATGTTCCCTAATTTAATATTTAAATTTGTGATTTTATCATTTGACTCGCTTTCATATTTTTCCTGCTTTGATTTAACTATTGCAACTTGATCCCATACACCGTCTATTTCCTTGGTAACCCTGACAATTTTCTCCTGCATTTTCGCTCTCATTTCAGCAATTGTCTGGTTGGTTTCCCTTTTCGCTGTTCTCATCCATTTTCGTAGTTATGGTTTTCATGGCCTCCTCGTTTTTATTCATTTTGCTGTTCAATGCCATTAAAATTTCCATCATCTTAGTTTCCTGTGAGGTTCGTCGTTCTTCGCTCAAACTCCTTTCAAACGTTATACTTTCTTGGGATCCTCTTTCCATTTTTGAAATTATTATATTTACACTAAATTTTTAAATACTAAATAAATCTGCCTAAATTTAATTAATGTGAAAATTTCTTTTAATTTTTGATATTGTAATTTTCGCGAATTAAAACTTTTAGTTCCCCGGTTTAATTTAATAATTTTATTTTAAATCTCACGGTCGTATTATTAAATTTATTTTGATTAAATTCGAGCCTTTTAATCTCAGGTTGCTGTATTTTATCTTCGTGGTAAAATGTTCGTGCCCCCACGTTGTTGCGCCATATAAAATTGATATGATAACGCCGTACTCGGTGTCAATAGACGTTTTCTACTTAACTCTACCTCTCTGTGTTTTCTAATCAACTTTAAATTTTCCTACTTTTATTATTCTGCCATGGCTAGCTTTTATTATTCGACACTGAGTGCAAAACGTTACCAAGATCAATTTTTTTTCTTTTTCACCCCTTTCTGATTACCTCTTTGTTTGAATTATAAAATGAAGTCAATTAATTCCATATAATGAAAAGAAATAGTATGTACAAGATTTAAAAATTATTAAAATACACCTTTCAATTAATCAATATCATAAGTCTTATTTATTCCCAAAATTTATATGCTTTGCAATCAATCTATAGCCAAAAACTACTCTTTGTATCAAAAAAGCCTTGAACGTTCAGATCCCTTTATTATATTACGTACTTTTAACGATGCAAAGTTTGTTGCTGACTTTGTTACACTTTTATAAATTAAGTAAATTCAGTATTCAAATTTCAATAGAAAATGTCTTAAAACTAATTAGAACTGACCCGCTACTGCTCTGCTTAATTGAATTTCTTGGTTTCCATAAATTACTTCGTGTTTCTTTTGTTTTATTTGCATTTAAATTTCGCAATTCAAAATTGTACCAAAATCGTCGAGGCAGCTTTGAAATATTACATTAATCCATTTGAAACATCCCCATATTCGAATTATCATCAACTATAATATCTATCTACTCATTTGCAATGTCATCCCATCAATTAAAATTATTTTCACCAAGATTAGAAGTATTCATGCATTTAAATTATTATACCACCCATTAGGATTTATTATGAACCAATTCGGAATTATTATCATCAACAGATTTGAATTATTAACCTCACACTCAAAGTTATTATTAACTCATCTGAATTATTAACATCACATTCGAATCATTGTATCAACCAAAATTTGAATTATTGTCATCACATTCGAAGCCCTATTATTATTATATTATTAGTTTAAATAAATTACCCCAAATTCTACTCACGGTAATCGCCAAAAGAAATCTTCATATTTGTATCACTTATTTGTCACTATACATTTTATTAAACATTTACGCGTGACTAGTCGATTCAAAGTAACGCAGCTTTGCCCTGCTTAATTAGAAATGAACTCTCTTATCATCGTTCGCTATTAAATATAGGTTGATCCCACTTGGATGTGGGTTGGGTTTCTACCAAGTCTTTCGCTATCTTAACCAATAAGGTCTTTGTATTTGATGCACTTGAAGTGGTTTTCTAATGTAATATACTTGGTTTTTTGGGTAATGGTTGTTTGCTTATAGATACCTCGTTATCAGACCATACGTTGTTTTGTGTAAATATCGCGTTTTTATATTACACAAAAATACATGATGTAATTTGAATTTTACTTTCGTCTATTTTTATTTATTTACGCATCTTTGAACTGCATTTTTATCAAAAATGTTGATTGTTTCTACGCACTTACACAAAGCTTCTTTAAGTTTTATCTCTTATCTCCGTATTATATTATAACTAATTAGAACCCTTTTGAATGCGTGTTTAATTACATGTATTATCCTTACCTCTAAATACGCGTGCTCTTACTGAAAAATATCCTTACTTGCATTACTTAAAATTATTAAAGCTCTATAGACCGAGTGTCGAATACTTGTTATTTACCTAATGTATAAATTACCTATTTCTATGCTAAATATACGTCTTATTGTTGTAAGATGTGTTTATTTGCGTCGCTTAAAACTAATTATGCTCTATGTACAGGGTGTTAAATGCTTACTATTTACATAATATCCAAATCACTTAATTTTCTGTCAAATAAATGCAGTTTTCTGCTTCCTATCGTGATTTATGGTTACTGCACAACCCTTGCTATATAATACAACCTAAACAACCCTTTATCACAGCATTATTCCCTCAAATTAAAATATAAAATTTTAAAACAATGACATTTTTAGCGCCCAACGTGAAGTTAAACTCACATTGGTCTATAATTCTTATATTTTTATTTCATTTTGAAAAGCTAATTCTTCTTTTATTAATCCCTTATTTACATCTATCTAATCTTATACCTATGTCCTATTTTACTACCCTATTCATACCTATACCTATTCTTATATCCATATCCTATTTTACTATTCTATGTACGCCTATTCATAAATTTATTTTGCATTGTATTTATTCATTTATTTCCTTCTGTATGTATAATTAAATTCATTTGTAACTTCCCCCTTATTGCTTTTAAATCTGGGTCCTTTCAATTCATATTTCCTAATTCCCTGTTTTATAATTATACTCTTACTATCTATCCTATATCCTAAAAATTTAACCCTATCTTGAAAAAATTCGCACTCCTCTAAATTGAAAATCAAACCTGCTATATTCAGCTTTAATAAAATCCTATCTAAATGTACTAAGTGTTGTTCCACACTATCACTAAATATTAACACCTCATACACATAGTGGATACAAAATTCCTCATACGGTCCCAAAATATTCTGCATCGCCTTCACTAATGCTGCTGTACTCGAGGACATAGGCAGCTCCGTGGCGTAGTGGTATGTGTGTGACTACTACGCCCTAGGTCCCGGGTTCGAATCCCGACACGGTCCGCTTGAAAAATGTTAGGCGAGCATTTTTCGCAAAAATACACCCTCGTTCGGATTAGAGGTAAAATGGAGGTCCCGTGTGTGAGTGTTGTCACGCACGTTAAAGATCCCTACCTTGCTTGAAACAGCAAGGATTCGGCAAAATTCAAAATTTTCCAGGTAAAAAAAAAACTCGCTTCCTGGCCAATGTAGTACCTTCGGGTGGAGCATTGGAAAATCACATGTAATGTACTCGAGGACAAACCAAACGGGACCACCCTAAATTGATACATTTTTCCTTCTACTGAAAAACCCGTATATTTCCTTGATTCTCGCGCTAATGGAATCAACCAAAATGAATTTTTTAAGTCTAAGTTGCTTATAGATTTTCCTATTACCTATTCTCCCTAATATGCTATCTATCGTTAGTGGACAATTGTATTGCGGCTTCGTTCGCTTATTTATCTTTCTTGCATCTAAATATAACCTGATGCTATCATCACTTTTCTTCACGACGACTAATGGATTGACGAAATGTGTACTGGAGCTTTCTATGATACCTTCACATAACATTTCTTCTATTTCTTCCTTCACTCTATCCCTATATGCTACTGGAATAGGATATATTTTAGTGTTAAACGGTTCTGTATTTACTACTTCCAACTTGTGCACATAACCCATGGCAATTCTCGACTTCGACCTTATTAATTCTGAATGTTTACTTAATAATATCTTCACCTTATTTCTTAAATCATCTGGACATTTAATCTCTTCCTTTTCATTACCCTCATTATTTATATCATCATTAAACTGATTAATATTCACGCAGTCATCCTCTATTTCAATATTCCTTTCTTCATATCATTTAATATATTTCCCATTACACTCTATCTCTTTGCATTTTGCATTTATCTTCAACTCCAACTTATCTATAATATTCATCCCAAATTAACATCTATCTTTAGTCCAGGGACTACCATAAAATCATTTTCTCATTTTATTTCTCCCATTTCACATCTCAGAATTACCATTTCATTTATTCTACAAAATCTTTTATTATTTGGTGCCACCAAATTACACCTTGTTATAGGTATCGCTTTATCCCCCAATTTCTCTCGTTCAACAAATTCTTCTGCAACAAGTGATGCTTCTGCCCCAGTATCAATTAATACTCTAACTATTTTATTCTCCACCTTTAAATTAATTATTGGTAAGAAGTTCCTTTCAAATCTTCCTAATTAATTTTCCTGTTTTTTCCATGTTAAAGTAGAATCTATCATAACGCTGAGGTTTTTCACTGATGTAGCTAGTGCAATAGTAGAGTGACCTAAAATTAAAGAAGGAAGACTGAATGGGAATACCTTGTTTGACATTTTTTGAGTGCCTAGAAGAATAGCCTGGCATTTTAAGGGTTTGATTGAAAGACGATTACTCATACTCCATTCATTGATCCTTTGCAGATCCTTATTTACATTATTAAAGGCATCAACAAAATCAGTTAAATAAAAGTGGTAATAAAGTTGAATATCATCCGCGTAACAATGATATTGACAGAATTTCAAACAAGTAGATACATCTTGTATATACAAGCTAAATAAAGGTGGACCACGTACACTTCATTGAGGAACACCTGCTACTAGGTTGATAATATTAGAAAGACGCCCGAAATTATCTTCAACTTGCTGGGTTCGTCCAGTTAAGTGTGATTTTAACCATAGAATTGCAGTATTGGAAAAGTTAATTAAATGTTTAATCTTGCTTAGAAAAGTATCAAAGTCAACGTTATTGAAGGCCAAGCTGAAATCTAAAAGAATGAGGATAGTTAATTTCTGACTGTCCATGGCCAGACGGATATCATCAACAACTTTTAACAAAGTAGTGCACGTGCTATAATTTGCTCAAAACCCTGATTGAAAGCAATCAAATAAGTTGTTTATTCGCAGAAATTCTGGCATTTGGTGAAGTGCAATATATTCTATTGGCTTAGATAGCGTTGGAAGAATGTTTATTGGACGATATTCAGAGGGGCAGGTTGGACTTAACGTTTTAGGTAATGGTCTTACAAGAGAATGTTTCCAAGGCGTTGGAAAACAAGTAGTTTGAAATGATGTATTAATGATTATCGTATATTTTTCAAGAACAGAGGGATAAATATTAAGGAACATAGAACTCGATATTTTGTCATTCCCAACAGTTTTGGATTTAATTCGACGAACGGATTCTAAAACAACATCATTAGAAACTTCAAGAAATGAAAACTGTGGACACACAGGGGGCATTGTAGAAGATATTACATTTATAGTATTTTGTTTAACGCCGCAATTAAAATTTTGAACTGCTGCAAAGGCTTGATTTAAAGTATTTAGATCCATGTTTAAATGTGTCTGTATTGGCGGTTTTCCGATATCTGAGTTTTTAAGAAATTCCATGTTTTGCATGTATTAACATTTGTGAAAAGAGTATAATAATAACGCATCTTAGAATTCCTAATTAGCTGTTTTGTTTCATTACGCAAGCGTTTGTATTGATCATAATTAACAGGATTTTTAAATTTTTTGTAATGTGACAAAGCAGCATCCCTAACGCGCCTCATGTGTTGTATTTGAATGGAGAACCATGGCGCTTTTGGCCGAGTTATACGAATTTTTCCATAAGGAACATGGATGTCGTAGAGTTCGTGAAGCAAATTATTAAACATAACATGCTTAGTATCAGCATCGGCTGCTTGATCAATATCTCCCCATCGAGTACATTCTGCATCATCATTAAATTTACATAAATCCATATTTTTAAAATTTCTGCAGGTAATAATTTTTGGTTGAAACTTTGATACTTTAATTGAATACGAAATAAAGATTAGATCGTTATTTGAAATGTCAGATACCGCGATTTGTCCAAAGTTAAGAGCTTTATCTCTATTTGCAGTGATAATGTGGTCTATTGTTGATGATGAATTTGGTAAGTGATGGGTAGGCTGACGTGGCAGGATGCAAAGATTGCACGCATTTGTCATAGTGAAACCGTCGAACATCCGAAGTATTTTTAAGCAGGAAGCGAGTTTTTTTTACCTGGAAAATTTGGAATTTTGCCGAACGCTTGCTATTCCAAGCAAGGTAGGGATATTTAACGTGCGTGACAACACTCACACACGAGACCTCCATTTTACCTCTCATCCGAACGAGGGTGTATTTTTGTGAAAAATGCTCGCCTAACATTTTTCAAGCGAACCGTGTCGGGATTCGAACCCGGGACCTTGGACGTAGTAGTCACACACATACCACTACGCCACGGAGCCGCCAGTATTTTTAAGCAGCCGTTAATGTTCCAATCACCCAATATAATGGCATCAGAGTAGTTCAGTAATAGTTGAAATATGGCGTCTCCTATGTTTGATAGAGCACCTACCTGAGGTGGTTTATAGACTACACAAACAAGAAGTTTCGCATAATTTACCGTTATTTCAACAAAAATATATTCTGATTTTGAACTATATAACAAGGAGGATTTCAGTGCAATTTTGAAGTTAAGATCGCTACGTATATAAAAAGCAACCTCACCTCCATGTTTTCTAGTCCTATCATTGCGTATTATCCTATAGCCTACAAGTTGAACCATGGCATGAAGAAGAGAGGACTTTAACCAACTTTCTGACCTGCAATGCAATGTGGTAAACACGATTCAAATATGTATGCAAACTCGTCAAAATGCAAAGGTAGTGATCCAACATTAATACGACAACAATGAAACGCCTTTTCATGTAGAGAAAAACCTTGTGAAGGAATGGATCCTGGGGAAGGAACAAGCGGCAGATGAAGAGTAAGTTATATTCCGCGCCCTCATCTTGAAAATCTACTTCTATGAGGCATATGTCTGTAAAATGTTTAGCCATTTTCGAACACCATCGAAGAATAAGGAAAAATAAGAAAGTTGCAATACTGGAAGCAATGCATCCCCATAAATCCACTCAGCAAACTAGACCATTCATACATACATTTACACTCTAAGTTTAAAACTAGAACGTATGTAACAATAAACTAACACAAACATACACAACTCGTTTTCAAATCAGGTACAAAGTACATGATAGCTTGACACTTTAATTAAAAGCAATAAGTCAACCATAGCCTTTAATAAATTCAAATCAAACATTGGCAACTTGTTTCAGCATTACAATTTCTTAGTTCTACTGTGAAGCTGACGCCCCTCATCGATTCCAGCAAAAACATGAACTTCACTCTGAGAGGATATAATCCGCTTCTACCCATTAGATAGCAGCACAACAACTTTGGAATTTGTTGTGCAGCTATTTTTAATGCCAAGTTAACGCTCGGGCTGCTTTAAATAATTGATACCATTGAACACTGAGCGATTCTGTGAGAGAATACTTACTGCCTTTAAACATTTTCTTAGAGTTCCATACTGACTGACGCTGTTGATATAAAAGAAACCTAATACTCATGGGGCGACATGTTTGGTTAGCGGGCTGTCCGATACGGTGGATATAATCGATCACCGTCGATTCAGAAATGTCAACTTGTAAATTATTTTTAAATATATTAAATACAGCATGTTCAACTTTCTCAGCTTTTGTCCTCCGGTACACCGTGTAGCAACACGCAGTTGCACCTGGAGTAATTTTCCAGGTCGTCTACTTTAATTACGACAACATGTAATTGTTCTTTTAGTTGTTTAATGGAATCATTCATACAAGCTTTAAATTTTATAAAACTAACAGCCAGCTGTTGGATATCAATAATGTTATCAGCAGATGTTCTTAGCGAAGACTCCATCCAATGCAGATTCAAAATTGTCCATTCTCATCTTGAATAAGTCAGCTAGTGCTTGTAAATCTTTCTGACTCATTGTTTCTGTTGCAAATAACGAACTTCACAGCCCGTTTTTGGATTATAAACACAAAGAAGCCGGTAATTATCAATTTATTTTAAAGAAAAAGTGATACACAAGAAATAACAGAACAATCAGTAATAAAATTGCAAACCATTTTAACAAGTTACCATCGGTAATAACAATAATTTTAGGCTGGAGCGACTTAAAGCATGTCTACTCACGCAAACATCACATGCTTATTCATACTGATTCAATTTTACTTATATAAAAAGTTAAAAATGCTTTATGAAGAACCAATACCAATTTGACAAATTTCACTTTCACTAAAATATTTGTTTTACTTAATGGCAACAGCGTCTACCTATGTCAATAATTGTGAGTGGAACAACCTATGCCTTTTAATCTTCAAGTTCACAACTAAAAGTAGATTTGTTTACTCAAATTTTTACTTTAATGTTAGATACATAACCTACATACAAACAGGAATTATTTCCAAACATTTTATCACTACCTAATATCTAAGCTTACCTTTGTGGCCACAATTACATCTAAGAATATTCATTTATACCAAATAATAACAAATTTAGCATACACTATTTGTATATAAGGTTCATTCACCTCTATTTCACAATGCAGGTTAGGTTGCCCCAGCACAGTCAATCACTTAATGACATCTCAATATTTGATTAGGAACGGCATTTACCATAAAATGCAAAGATCGCCTACTTGCAACTTTGGATCTCCTTTTTCGTAATTGCGAGTGATTACGTTTCTTCACTAGGATATTATTTGCAAGCTAATGCAAATTCCAACTATCTCCAAATTAATAAACTAAAACTTCGACTATGGCATCCCTTTCTAAGTAATAACACAGGCACGCCGTCTTCCATACATCTATGTCCTCGTTACCAGGCCAAATACCACCTTTTTTATTTTTGTTTTCATCATTTTAGGAAGACCCTCTAATAGATAATACTGAAGGAGGAGAAAAGCCACAGTAATGACGTGTTGATATTTTCTCTAGTTCCTTATCTTGTGTTTCAATTCTATCTACTAAAACACCAACATCCTCATTTTTACAATCACTTTGTATAATACGCAAACGTTTCTTAGAAATATTTTCTATCGATTGCTCTACATATAAATCAAATCATTACCAGACAAACAGTTCATTCGGTTCGGTATCATCAATAAAATCAGATTCATACGATTCATCTGATTCAACATCAGAAGTGCTGCTACTGACAGACTCATCAGCTTCTGGTATATCATTGCTTCCTTCAGTTGGTATATCTTTTTCACATTCCTCAGCAAATTCATCAAGGAAGTGGGTCAAAGATTCTTCACCACTGCTTTCATTATCAATTTGATTTGCTAAGAAATATTCTACTTTAGCACTTAAACCTTTAAACCATTTGTTGTCATTATCAGAATTTTGAATAAAAAAATCGGGATCGTCAGATTTGTCAGAATCATCAGCTGAAATGGTAAGTGCATTATAAGTCTCTTTGGAAAGAAGTTAGGGTAATGTTTGAGAATCTTTGCATTTAGCTGCAACAAAATAATTATTCAAGGTTACACTATCACATAAATCACTAGCATTAACTAATGAATCGGAATGGTTCTCTTTACAATACTCTGAATTTATTTCATTTACATCTGTGGATTCGTCGCTACATGAATTTTGTTCATTGACGGACACTTTAGAATCTTTTCTCTCACGTTCTAAATACATTTCACCAATTGTTTCTGAATTATGTTGCTCTTGATCCACAGAGGATTCAACGCTGTTACCCTCCGTATAAGCTTTAAACGAACAATCTGTCTCAGATCTAAGAGTGTTATAGAGCGGTTCAAAATATCTTGTGCTACTTTTAGGTTTCGCATTTTGTGATTTATTTTCTTCTTTAACTTCGTCAACAGACATGGAGTTTTTAACAGGAAGGTGTTTGAAAATAAAATACCTACCTTTTGGTATAAAATGGAATTTTGTTTTAACAGTATCTGATGCACATTCAACTTCCATTAGTTCACAACAATGTTGCTTTGGTGATTTAGATTATGCATTATAATTAAGCATGGCTTAAGATATAACCAATTTGGCAACAGCGTATATTCTGTCAAATATTAGTAAAATGAACATTTTAATGTTGTTCAAATAGCACACTGTTGTAATTGTAACCGTTATTTTGTTTTGGTTTTTAAGCAGAGATCCTTTTGTTTGAAGTATCAAAGTTTAATCTGTTCAATTTAAAATGAGTTCTAAGGTTTGTACAATTGTTATGCATAATCTTAATATCTATAGCGTATATACGTTATTTTAGATGGAAGTAAAAGAGAAGGCTGCTAATTTTAATTTTTACGATAAAGACCGGCTAATTAATATAGTTTATAAATATAAACATATATTAGATAATAAAAAAACGGACAGCGTTAATAACGAGCAGAAACAAAAAGCATGGAACCGATTGCATTATAATTTAATGCTTCCAGTGCTATGAAGAGAGAAGCTGAACAATTAGAAAAACTTTATACTAACTTGAAAAAGATCTTGCGCAAAGATGTGGCTGATGAAAAAAAGCAACGTTTATTAACAGGTTAGTATGTTATAATTAGACAATTTTGGTAACCTAAAATTAATATAGGAGGCACACCAAAACCAACAAAAATTGAAGATCCTGATTTACTGCTGTAATCAATTGTAAATGAAAAATCAGTTGTTGACATGTCAAACGAATTTGATGGAGATCACTCCGAGCTGATTATGGAGCCAATCTTGGAAAATGTGAGTACCTGATAATTAGTTGTCTACAATGTAAACAGTTTTTTTAGGTTGATTTCACAAATGAACAACAGTATTGTCCTAGTGCTGTAGCATTTGAATATTTAGATGTTGAACACCTAAGTATAAAATTCACAAATGTTTTGACACCGATTAAAATTGTAATTGAACACTACAGGATTATTCTATTCCTGCACCAAAAGCAAGTTCAAGTCGGCAAGAAGAGACAGTGGACCAAACTCCTAAAAGTCTGGCATCTGTAAGTTTTGGAGTATATTTCTATTTTTAAAGCTATACATGTTTATATTGTAGAATAAAAGTCGTAGACGGCCGACCACAGTTATAAAAGCTTTAACGTCTTCAGAAGCGACTAAACGTTACATGAATCTTTTAGGTAAAAGACTTTCAATTGCTGAGCTTACAGAGCAGCAATTAAAAGCTAATGTACAATTTGAAAAAGAGAGACAGAAATTTGAAATCCAATTATTAAAAACTAAATTAGAAATAAAACAAGAAAAATTAAAGCAATTACAGAAATCATGTGGTAATTAATATGCATTTTTCAATACGAAGCAATATGTTATTAATTAGTATAAGTTTATAAATTTACAAAATAAGTATTAATAAAATGGTTTTGAGTATCTTCATTATTGATCCGACCTAGAGCAATAGGTCCTCTAATTTGCCCCAATTGAATTAATTGATTTAGTTCCTCTATATTAATACCCTCTGCAGGAGGTGCCTCATCTTCATTATTTAACTTTGCAAAGTTATACAAAACTCCTGCGGCAACTATAACAGCCATTGTTGTCTCTAATTACATTCTTATACCATATGCGAGCACCGGAAACCTTCGTTTCCACACTCCGACTAGTTGCTCTATGGAATTTCTAGTTTTAATATGAGCTCCATTGTATGATTGCTCGACAGGGGTTCCAGGTTTTAACAATGGCGTTAGAAAATATGGTCGCACAGTATAGCCACTATCACCTGAATAATAACTATATATTTCTGGCACATAATTTGTTCTATATCTACATACCAAGGAGTATACAATTGGGAAAATGTCCTGCGTCAAATCGAGCTCTTATTACACAGCTATTGAAAATAGTAGCATCATGTGCTGAACCAGACCACCTTGCCACTAAATTTAGAAGTTTTAACTAGGCATCTCCAATTAGTTGCACATTCAATGAAAAATATGTTTTGCGGTTTCTGAACACTTCACCTTCGTCACCGCCTAAAAAACATTGTATGAGGTTCAATGCTTTTTATTAAAATTGTTAGTTACCTGGAGACTGAACCCTAATGCCTGTGCCATCAACAACACCAATAACTTGAGGAAACTGAGCAATCTCATAAAATTTAACCTGGGCATCATTAATATCAGCCCTGCTTCTAGGAAATTTAATGAATTGGTCATATAGTCTCACTATAGTTCTAGTAACTCTAGTGATTGTTCTTGAAGCCGTTGAGACATGAACACCAGAGAATTAGCCACACTCTGTAGGTGCCCATTTGTAGCCATAAACCGCAAAAAAAACAGCAACTGATTTATTAGGGACACACTTTGGTTCCTGCAAAAGTTGTTATTAAATTTTTTTATATAAGTACCAGTGACTCATTTACATGTCTGTTGAATATTCTATTTCTCCTTCGATTAAAGCAAGCAATTGTAATGTTGTTTGTTTTGTGAAACTAAAAATAAAAACTAAGCTTTTATAATAAATAAGTAAACTTACCTACCGGAACCGTTCATAAAACCCTAGTTCATCCATATTGTGGAAATGATCTCATCGAAAGTAAATATTACGAGAGAATTCAAAACCTATAATTTCCAAAACATCCAAATCATCCTCGAATATGTCTTCGTTGTAAATTTCTTCATTAGCCATCGATATTGTATTTCGTATAAATACAAACAAACCACACCTTAAGATATGTTCACCCATAAAATACGCAATGCGCATGATCGATGAAATGATTATATTTTAAGAACTCGTTGATCCGTGGTTTAACTTGAGAGTTTCTTAAGTTAGGGTTGATGTCGTTGCAAATAAACACCGTTACTTATGTATCATCTAATACTTAAGCAGCGCTTGAAAATTACGGTGCAAATGGGTATGTATTAATGACGTCTCACTATTTGATTAAGAACGGCATTTACCATACCATGCAAAGATCACTTACTTGCAACTTTGGATGCCCTTTTTCGTAATTACGAGTGATTACGTTTCTTCACTAGGATATTATTTGCAAGCTAATGCAAATTCCAATTATCTCCAAATTAATAAACTGAAACTTCGACTATGGCGTCCCTTTCTAAGTAATAATACAGGCACGCCGTCCTGCATACATCTATAACCTCGTTACCAGGCCAAAAACCACCTTTTTTATCTTTGTTTTCATCATTTGATGGAGACCCTCTAATAGATATTACTGAAGGAGAAGAAATCCCACAATAATGACGTGTTGACATTTTCTCTAGTTTTTCATCTTGTGTTTCAATTCTATCTACTAAAACACCAACATCCTCATTTTCACAATCACTTTGTATAATATGCAAACGTTTCTTAGAAATATTTTCTATTGATTGCTCTTCATCTAAATCATACTCATTACCAGACAATAGTTGATTAGGTTCGGTATCATCAATAAAATCAGATTCATACGATTCATCTGATTCAACATCAGAAGTGCTGCTACTCACAGACTCACCAGCTTCTGATATATTATTGCTTCCTTCAGATGGTGTATCTTCTTCACATTCTTCAGCAAACTCATCAAGGAAGTGATTCTTCACCACTGCTTTCATTATCAATTTGATTTGCTGGCAAATGTTCTACTTTAGCACTTAAACCTTTAAACGATTTGTTATTATCAGAATTTTGAAGGGAAAAATCGGGATCGTCAGATTTGTCAGAATCATCAGCTGAAGTGGTACGTGCATTATAAGCCTCTTCGGAAAGAAGTGAGGGTAATGTTTGAGTATGTATTGACGTTTATATGCATTCTATGCTTTTAGTTGCAATAAAATTCTTATTCATGGTTACATCATCACATACATCACTAGCATTAACGAATGGATCAGATTGATTCTCTTTACAATACTCTGAATTTATTACATTTGCATCTGTGGATTCGTGGCTACTTGAATTTTGTTCATCGACGGACACTATAGAATCTTTTCTCTCGCGTTCTAAATACATTACACCGATGGTTTCTGAATCACATTGCTCTTGATCCATGGAGAATTCAATGCTGTTACCCTCCGTATAAGCGTTAAACGAACAATCTGTCTCAGATCTAAGTGTGTTATGGAGCGGTTCAAAATATCTCGAGTTACTTTTAGATTTCGCATTTTGTGATTTATTTTCTTTTTTAACTTCGAAAAAATGTATTGGAAATAATATTAAATCGGCAAATGTTCAAGTGCTGGAGGAACTTGGCAGCCACAAGCTGCTTACCCCCCTTCACAACCACTGAATGTCGGACAAATAGGGTATATAATTGTAAACCAGAAGAAAGAGACCAAACTGCATCTAACAAAGAAGAACAGCGCCTATGATGAGAGACAACAAACAGTAACAAGAAGAAAATTGTTGACAGCATATGTGTGGAGCACAGCACAGTATGCATTCGAAATAAGGGCAGTAGGAAAAGCAGACAGAAAAACAAAAGCAGCCTTTTGAAATGTTGTGCTTCAGATGTACGAGGATAATAGCATGGACAGACGAAGTTAATAACAAATAGGTTATAAAAATAGTAGGGGAACAAGGATATCTATGGAAAAAAATAGAAGAAATAGAAGTGCAGAATACGTTCTAAAGCATTTTTGGAAAATAGTATGGGATATATTACAAGCAGAGATAGGGAAAAGGAGATAGATTTAAACTTCGATCAGACAGTGACAGGTACAGACTGTGCAAATTTCAGGGAAATGTAATGGTTAGTTCAGAATAAGAAACAATGAGCGTACGCGTCTAACCAGTTCCAGGACTGAAGGCCAAATGATGATGATTAACTTCGTCAGCAGACATGGAGTTTTTAACAGAAATGTGTTTGAAAATAAAATAACTATCTTTTGGTATAAAATAGACTTTCGTTTTAACAGTATCTGATGCACATTCAACTTCCATTGGTTCACAACAATGTTGCTCTGGTGATTTAGAATGTGCATTATAATACTTTTAAAACGAAAATCCATTTTATACCAAAAGATAGGTATTTTATTGCTCTAATCTCTTAATAACATGGACTGGATGCATAGATCTAGTACTTTCATCAAATTTAGGCCTTTCAATTTCAAACCCTATCGTATTAACCTGCACTAAATTGTTTAACCCTGTTTCCTGTACCTTACTACTCACTTCCTGAATTTCCCTATTTAACTTGTTGCAAGTATCCTTTACCTGTTTCTCAATTCTACTTAATTCTATTTCACATTCCACAATCCGATTTTCAGTTTGTTTTAAATTACCCTCTAAACCTTTGATTTCCTGTACCGTCAGTATACTATATTCCCTAACTTTATTTTCAAACGTTATGACTCTTCTACCGGTTCAAGCTGTGTTTGAATTTTCCGTTCTAATTTTCCTTGCACTTGCTCTAAATTAACACCATTTATTTTCTGCAATTGATCGATTTCGTTTTCTAATTTTCGATTAATTCTTTCCAAGTTCTAATTTAAATCCGCTTTTAATTTTAGATTCTCCCCCCCCCCCTCAGTTATATCCAGCGTTATTTTTTTAAAAACTGTATAAAATTTATACTGCCTAAACCTCCTTGTATCTTAACCTGAATTTCTGTCTCTGCCATATCCCACTGATACAAAGGACGCTGGCATTTTTCTTTTTCTGTTTGCTCAGGTCTATACAATAATATATATATATATATATATATATATATATATATATATATATATATATATAGAACACTTTTGTAGATTTATTGAACTTTAATTATGTTTATTTGACAGATAGCCGGATATAATTAAGAAGTAGGCATGTATTGATGTAATAAAAAACTGTATAGTAAGTTTGGGGTCATGTAGGCAGATATGAACTGTAACAACACTAAAAATGTAGTAGGCAGACATCTGAAGGAAAGGTTGCCAGGGGTAACAAGAAATATATATAAAATAAATTCTGTGTGAGGGTCAAAAATTATATTTTTGGAAGATTGATTCTATTATTTATAAAGTTACCAGAAGTCTAATTAGTTTATCCAAAGTTGTAAAATTAAGACAAAAAAACTGGGATTTGTGATATATTGAAACTGAAAATTAAACTTGTATGTATAGAAAAATTGTTACAAATCAAAAAAGGACTCTCCTGGGAACGGTGGTAACGTATAAATATAAATTCTATTTTGATTGATTTTTGTGAAACTGGAGCTTGATGTTACGGGATTGAACCGACTAATAGTATGATTAATTTGAAATAAAAGGGTAGAAAAGCAAACTTATTTCTAAGAAAAAAAGGGAAACCGCCTGTGAGTCGTAGTGCTGAGAATAAGGCTGCCGGAGCATTATTAAAATAGAACAGAAGGGGAGAGGTGTAGCATAAGAAAATTTGGCGCCCAACGTGGAGCCGTGAAGAAATAAAAACTGGTAAGAAAGAAGAGATATAGACTGTAGGTAGATCATAGAAACTTTTTGTAAAAGAAATAAAAATTAATCATTGGTGTTGTTTTATTTAAAGTTAAGTTAGAGTTTAAGTGGGGCCCGTATATACATAAAATCCAGTAAACTAATAACTGCAACAAGAAAATGAGCACGCCCGAGAAATATTGTACTAGGTCGGGAAAGGTGTACGGTGTAGAAGCGGATCAGGTGATGAGGCAAGATGAACAGAATTTGAGCGGACAAATAAGCATGGATGGAGATATACATTTTGAAGAAAGACAAGGGGATAGTCCTGAGCAGACAGAATCAGAGATGGTAACATTTGAATCCAAGAGACATGGTGAAGGGACTGAAAAACAGAAACCAGGAACAGACTTAAAAATGATTCTCATGTTACTGAAGGAAAATCGTGTGTTTCAAGGAAAGAGTAAAATTTTTCAGAGGGAGAGCAAGAATTTTCAATAAAAAAACAGGAATTTCAGAAGGAACTTGAAAGAAAAATAGGTGATATACAGGAAAAACAACGTGATTTTGGAAAGATGATTGAAGCAAAAGTAGAAGGGGTTATCGATGCAATACAGAATAATTTTGAAGAATTTCGAAAAAATATTAACAAAGAAGTGAATGAGAAAATTGAAATGTGCGTACAAGCAATGGAGCATGAAGTGTCAGGAGTTCATAAGGAAATCAAATTGGTTGATGAAAAGCATGAACAAAAGCATGAAGCGACGTTGAAGGTAATGAAGGATATCAAGGAAAATGAGAGAAATTTTCGAAGGGATTTATTCGAGGAAATGAAGAAACAAAATGCGAATGGAAAATTAGAACTGCAGGTCATTAGAACAAAGTAGAATGAACACGTGTCTAGGAGCATACAGTTTAAAATTGAACAGAGAAAATCTACCAAGATTTGAAGGAAAAAATGGAAACAACCTACGGTGTTTTTAAATAAATTGGATGAAGCAGTAAAAAACGAAACGGAGAGTGTAAAAATACAGATGTTGAATGCAAGTTTATATGGAAATGCAGAAAAATGGAATAATATAATGAAAAACAGTTATGGATCGTACCAGTAATTTAAGGAAGTATTTCAAGACCAGTATTGGGGAAACTCACAACAGATGGGGATCCGAATGAACCTGATAACAGGGTGTTATGAGAATTATAACGGGCCAGGGAAGAATACGTAATAGAGAAATACAATCTGGCACAGCACTTGAAACCGAAAATGATGGAACAAGACATCATACAAATTCTGGCAAGACATATGGAAAGCGAAGTGAACAGGGCAGTGGCTGTACAAAATGTTAAAACGCTGAAGAAATTCTTAGAAATTGTACGCAATTAAGATATTGCAAGGACACTTGAGGATAATGACAAGCGAACGAGAAGTACAGAAGAAAATATGGGCAGGAACAGTTATAGGTACGATTATAGAGAAAAACCGGTAGAAAGATTTGCATCCGGAGGGAAGAAAAAAGAAATCGATATGAAAAGGGAAACTTCAGAACACCAAAAATTATAACAAGTACAACGATTGATATCAAAGGAGCGAAAACCAAATAAGAAATAACGGATATGGGAATAAACATTTCGATCGGGATCATGGAAGATATGACCCAACACGAAACGGACCGTGTGATCATGTACAGGAGGGAAAACGGCGAGTCCAATCGAGGAGAAAATCAGAGAGAAACAAGAAATGACAAAGGGGAAAATAAGAATGTACGGGTACAGCAGTTGACTGTTACGGAACCGAGAAACGAAGATATGGAGCATATTGAAGTAGCCCAGGTTCATTGTGATGGCTCAAGAGAAAAAACCTCCAATTTTGTAGATATAAGTAAGATAGTTTTAGAACCTGTGGTTGTACATAATGTTACAAATGTTTTGTCACATGAAACTTATTTAATAAGTAAAAAGAAGTTACCCTTTATTCATATTAGATTACGAAACAGTGTTTATTTAGCATTGGTAGATAGCGAGTCAGAGTTATCGTTACTAAGGGAGGAAATCATCATTAGGCATTCAGACGTATTAAAGAAACGTGTATGTGAAATAAAAAAGATAAATATATGGTCTGCAATGAAAAGGAAATTGTCAGAAGTAGATAGGATGTTATGTGTAGATGTTTATATAGGGAAGTCAAGATTAGGAATGGCAAAATTTTTGGTAGCAAGGGGACTATATATGGAGTTTATAATAGGTATTGATATAATGGAAAGGTATGGAATTTTGATTAATGGGAAGGAAAAATGTGTGGAGATAAATGAATATAAGAAAAATTGGGTGGTTCCGAATATGTCTCATGAAAGGGATGACAATATGGTAGATGTAGGATCAGGAATGAAAAAAATTGATAAAGGAAAAGGGAGTGGCACAATAATACTATGTAGTTTGTTTGAAAAGGTTTTTATGAGGGAACAGATAGGTACTGAGAGCGCAGAATTAATGCATAAATTAAGAAATTAGTCTAATGAGCATGCAGGACTATTTAATGATGAAGTAAGATTTGCTTCAAAGTACACTCACAAGTTAGAAATGAATGAAGAACGAGGATTTTACACAAAAGTTTATCCCATACAGTATTATATGAGAAACAGGGTGAAATTAGAAATAAAAAAAAAAATGCTCAGGGATAAGATTATTGAACCCGCTCAAACGAAATACATAATTCCGGTAGTAGTAGTACAAAAGGCAGATAAGACAGAATTTAGAATGTGTTTAGATGCCAGAAAATTGAATATGATTACGAAACCGCAGTATAAACAACCACAGTGTATAGATAATTTATTATATAAGATTAGTGATAGGTTAGTTTTCAGCAAATTAGATTTAAGGAATTTGTTTTGGTTGATTCCTCTGCATGAAGCAAGCAGAAAATATACAGGGTTCGGCATAGAGGGAGAAATATATCAATTTAAAGTAGCGCCATTCAGGTTGTCGTCATCTTCAGCCGCATTAGTCAGAGCAATGCGAAAGATACTAAACGATCTGGAGTAGTATTGCACGCATTAAGTTGATGATGTGCTAGTCTTTTCATGGACTGAGGAGGAGCATTTAAAGCGGGTGATCGAAAGATTAGACGAGTGAGGTTTAAAACTAAATGTAAAAAATGTGAATTCTTTAAAAAGGAAGTCGAATATTTGGGGTATGTGATTAGCGACGAGGGCGTGAAAATAAGTGTGAAAAGGTTAGAAAAGCTGCAAAATTTAGAACAACCGCGAAATGTAAAGAGTTTGAAAGGTTTACTTGGAATATTAAATTATTATAAAAGATTTATACCTGGTTATTCAGAGAAGTGTGTACCATTGATCGAGTTACTGAGAAAGGGATAATACCAGGGAGACCGTGGAGAGGAGAAGTTGAAGGGGCTGACATATCGTATTTACTTGTACAAGCAAAGGAGAAAATTTTAAAGGCGCAATAGAGATATATCGAGAAAAGGAACAGTAGGATTAGAAAACGTACAATTTTAGGAGTAGGAGATTGGGTAGTTGTTAAAAGGTTGCGTGTGACTAATGCTAAAAAAAAGGGTTTGTGCAAAATTATTATTCCCGTACGTAGGACCGTATAAAATAAATAAAGTTTTAACAGAGGAGAATGTATTTTAGCTTGTCGATCAAAATGGTAACATCAAGCGCCGATATCACATTCAGTTGTTATATCCAAGTACCATCATTGAGGGGCAGAGTGCTGACTCGTGATGTCCGTTTCTGTATTTGTATGTATTGTTGTTAGGGATTTGTGAAGATAATTTAATTATTTTAGCGAATTTGAAAAAAAATTTTGTTTAATATTTAGGATATGATGAGAAAATGGGAAAAAAAATTATTTTATTTAAAATTCGGTGGAGGGCCTTATATAATAATAAATTAAAACAGGGTTAAAAATGTTTTAGAACTGGAGGTTAAAGAGATTGGTTTTGAATGTATTCATTGATCAAAATCAAGGGCATGTTTATGTACCTATTTATAAGATTATAAGCCAATAATTGAAACAAAATGTATGGAATTAAATCATGTTGTATTAGAGTTAAGTTAAGTTCACAAATGAAAATGAACCCTAAAAGGCACAAAAAAGAATTATTACTCAAAAGAACACTTTTGTAGATTTATTGAACTTTAATTATGTTTATTTGACAGATAGCCAGATATAATTAAGAAGTAGGCATGTGTTGATGTAATAAAAAACTGTATAGTAAGTTTAGGGTCATGTAGGCAAATATGAACTGTAACAACAATAAAAATGTAGTAGGCAGACATCTGAAGGAAAGGTAGCCAGAAGTAACAAGAGATATAAATAAAATAAGTTCTGTGTGAGGGAGAAAAAATATATTTTTGAAAGATAGATTCTATTATTTAAAAAGTTACCAGGAGTCTAATTAGTTTACCCATAGTTGTAAAATTTAGACAAAAAAACTGGGATTTGTGATATATTGAAAGTGAAAATTAAACTTGTATGTATAGAAAAATTGTTCCAAATCAAAAAATAAAATCAGCCAAGAATTTTGTGGTTTTATTTACCCTGCTGAAAGTGCAGTTAATAGGAGCAAGTCGAGGATCAATTTCACAAAGTTATTCGACGGAGTAAGAACAAGCGGCTGAAGAAAAGAATAAGAAGCAGAGAGGACTTCAAGATCAGAGGGTATAACAAACAAGGAAAGTAGAATTTAATGTATTATTATAAGTTTGGTTGTGAATGATTGCAGTATAAAGACAAAATATTATTTAAAAGGATTGGCGTGTGTTTGTGCAATCGGTATTTTGAGAAAGGGATACATTCATAAAGTGAGGAAGGAATATCAAAGGGGTTAGATTTTGTTGTTCGTTTATTTGAAAGTTAACCAGGAAATTAACTGCACAATAATTTGTAGGATTGGTAAGGCAGTGAAGCAGTAACAACAACGCAAGTCACAGATCAAAGATTAGACAATACGCGCCAGCAGTCAAGGACTCTCCTGGAAACAGTTGTAACGTATAAATATAAATTCTATTTTGATTGATTTTTGTGAAACTGGAGCTTGATGTTACGGGATTGAACCGACTAATAGCATGATTAATTAGAAATAAAAGGATAGAAAAGCAAACTTATTACTAAGAAAAAAACCGCCTGTGAGTCGTAGTGCTGAGAATAAGGCTGCCGGAGCATTATTAAAATAAAACAGAAAGGGGGGAAAGTGTAGCATAAGAATATATATATATATATATATATATATATATATATAGTTTTATTTTTTATATACTAATCACGTTTTAAACAACTATTCTTAATATCAGAGTTATGTTTCGAGCACTTTAGTTGGTCGCCATTTTGTATTGTTTCTGTTATTTGATAATGGGTTAACAATTTGTGATCGCCTTGTTCGTCAAGTCAAATAAACCGAATCACGACTAACACAATGCACATTCTAAATCACCAGAGCAACATTGTTGTGAACCAATGAAAGTTGAATGTGCATCAGATACTGTTAAAACGAAAATCCATTTTATACCAAAAGATAGGTGTTTTGTTTTCACACACCTTCCGGTTAAAAACTTCATGTCTGCTGACGAAGTTAAAGAAGAAAATAAATCACAAAATGCAAAATCTAAAAGTAGCACAAGATATTTTAAACGCTCTATAACACACTTAGATCTGAGACAGATTGTTCGTTTAACGCTTATACGGAGGGTAACAGCGTTAAATCCTCTGTGGATCAAAAGCAACGTGATTCAGAAACAATCGGTGAAATGTATTTAAAACGTGAGAGAAAAGATTCTAAAGTGACCGTCGATGAACAAAATTCATGTAGCCACGAATTCACAGATGCAAAAAAAATAAATTCAGAGCATTGTAAAGAGAATCAATCTGATTCATTCGTTAATGCTAGTAATTTATCTGATGATGTAACCTTGACTAAGAATTTTGTTTCAGCTAAAAGCAAACAATACATAAAAACGTCAGCACATACTCAAACATTACCCTCACCCTTCTATGCTTAGTATCACATCGGCTGCTTGATCATATCTCCCCATCGAGTACATTTGCATCATCATTAAATTTACATAAATCCATATTTTAAAATTTCTCAGTAATATTTAACTTGGTTAAATTTGATATTTATTGAATCGAATAAAGATTAGATGTTATTGAAATTCAGATTTCGTCGATAGTTGTCAGTTGAAGATGTTCTTTAGATTTGAATTGTAATGTGAGCTGTGGATGAATTATGTTGATGATGTGTCAGTAGTGAGTGCAAACACGTATTTTAGAAAGCAGTTTTACGACTGGAAGATTTAAATTTGCGAACGGTTTCTAGTTGGAATGAATGGAATTACGGATGCAAGTTCTAACTAACGTGGCGTATAATCGACAAATCTCGACCCATTTGCTCAACAGTAGTGAAACGGTGATTGAACAGACGCTAACATTATTCACGCCATCCGCGAGGGCTGGAGTTCATCGCCATATATACACGCCTAGCCAGATTCAGTATATGGCCTAGTCAGGATCACCAGTTAAATCATCATCAGTATAGTTAGTCAACAAGCTCCTATGATGCTACACTATATAAGCAGCTCAAGTGTTATTGCACAATAAATGTCATAAGTTTCATCAATTCGGATTCAGCATTTATTAAGTTGATTGATTAATAGAGCACACTTAACCATCCATGTTTCTAGTCCTATCAGATCCAGCCTAGTATAAACATCTAAATAGTATGACTCTTAACAATTGCATATCATGCCAATGAAGTGTAAACATGATCAATTATGAGTAATGCAAAGTACTATGCAATTATGATCACATAATGGAAAGCAGCATGTTTATTAGAGATACTTAAGATGGACCTGAAGGAAAAGCGACAATAATAGAATTCAATGAAAGCTTTAGCATTGTCGAAACATTGACAAATACATGAAATCGAAATGTAGAATATACTGGAACAATGCATATAACATCAAAATTAAACTATGTCATCAATAACCATTTACAATACCTATCTAATAGAATACCTAGAAACATAGATATGAACAATAACAACCTACAACATCACAAAGCATGAATTCAACACTCATAAATAAAAGTGAATATGTAACCATACTTTAACTAAACTCAATCAACATAGCAAGTTAATCACATGACATTTACATTAATTCTACTGAACTGACCCTACACATAATCACACAGTACATCATGACGAGATATAATCGTTCTACCATGAAGCAGCACGAACACTTTGGAAAAGCTAATGCAATTCTGCTGATTTAATAAGTTACATGAACACGACTTTATTAAGTTAATTACCTTAACACTGCGTTTGAAGACTAGTCATAACTATTGATCCTAGCGATTCGAAATAACATGACAACTGTATTAGGAGATTATAGCCTGTCGACGTGGATATAATGAACCTCTTCGAAATGATCATTGAATATTTATTATCATAACATGTCATTCACGTATACTGATCACTGTTAAACTTAGCAACAATTGACCTAATAATTTCAATCGACATACTTTATTACGAAGCATTATATCTGTCTTCAGTTGTAACTAATTATTCTAAAGCTTAAATTATAACACGAAATTTTCAGTCGATCTACTTAATTTATCAGCATGTACGATGTTCTTTAGTGAATCAGTCCATTCACTTAAATGTACCATTCAATTTAGAGTTCGTCATAGTGTATATCAATGTATCATTCCGATTAAGATTAACACATGCAACAAACCTTTATTGTCAATAATATAATGCTAAGAAATAACGACATCATGCTTAATAAAATTCAACCATTTTGTCAATACCATCGAACTAAATAATTTTAGGCTTGAGCGCTTTAAAATTTCTATACCATCAGTATTATTATAACTGATTCAAGTTTGTATATAAAAAATTAAAAGCTTAAAGCAAATCCAATTTGTAAATCACGCTTTACTAATACTGATTACAATCAGCGTCTACCTATTAATAAATTGTATGAACAACCTATTTATCTCAAGTTCACACTAAAATTAATTTTACTACACTTTTACTTTAATTAGACTCTACCTAGCATAAAGGAATTCAACTTGCATACTTAATATTACCTAATTTTACTTTACATTAAATTACTATACAAATATTTCAAAAACAATTTGCATAAGTTCTTATATCATATTTCAATGCAATCCTCATGTCATCATTATGCAAAATTATTAAGCTTCCACTAAGTATGTCACTATAGACTTTATCTAATTTTTAGAAGCTGCATTCCATACAAAGATTATTCAACTATTATCATCCTATTCAATCATAACTTAAAACTTCATATACTTTAAATAGCATCATACTGTACTATCACTAATTCACCTTATTGGCAATACACTATATTATTCAATTTAACTAAATTTGAAAAAAGGCACTTTGACTTTGAGAAACTAAATAATTTATCAAAGTATTGAAGTTAATTATAAATTTGAATGTTGACATGGATGTTTATAATTTTGTAGCACCCTGAGGAAGATTTAAAATTAAATCGAAAGCTTGGTAAAGAACAAAGAGTTTTAATTTTATCTTTGTGAACGTAGACCTATAAACCCGTTACTGCACTTCTTATTGATAATAATTAAAGGTCGTTACACATAATAATTATATATATATATATATATATATATATATAAAACCTAAATTCGGTAACGACCTATCTTAATTGTATATAATTAGTTTTGGGTTTTAGGTCAGCAGAATTGAAGAGTTCTCTTTTTATAAACTCAAGCTTTCGAAATTTATTTTTCCATTATCAAGAGTATAAAGTGAGATAAGATTCAATTGGACGATTAATAATAATGTACAGTGTATAAGGGTATGGTATAATTAAATTTAAAAATAAAATAATACTAAATATATCGTTAAAGGAGTAGAAATATTTTTGATTAAGATGATGTATAATAATAAAGACAGTATACATCATCTTAATCAAAATATTCTACCATAACGATATATTTGAATATTATTTAAATTAATATACCAACCTATACCTACATAATAATCGTCCATTAATCTTAGTGTCACTTATACTGATAATGGAAAATAAATTTCCAAAGCTAGTTATAAAAATGAACCAATCGTGACAAACAAAATATTTACGATATATAATATATATATAATATATATATATATATATATATATATATAAATATTAAATGTTTTAATGGGTTTGAGGTCAGCTGGTAAAAAGAAAACTCTTTTTCGGATTTATTTAATCCTTGTTCACGGGCTTCTAAAAATGTTATAAACAACTAGGCTAAATTATACAAATATTAATTGCAACTTACAAGATGAGTTGTTTTAAAAAATTAACATCAAAATTAATTATTAAACATAACTATTTTTAGTTTTTCACTTTCAAATGTAGGAAGGATATATAATTTGTATAAGAAGAAATGTAAAAATAAAAATTATGTCAGATTTTTAAATATTTCAAATTCTCTTTTTTAAGAGGATACCTGATACCTTTATTTAATGTATATGTTATGTTGTATGTGATAGTTGTTTGTTTGTATGTGTGTGTGTGTATGCCCATTTGTTAGGTTGTGTGGTTTGTATGTGTGTATGTATTTATAACGTTGAACATATTAACAAATATTACATTAGGTATGTAGCTATGTTTTAAAATTAAGTAAATATGTGTAAATCGAGCTCAAACCACTAATATCAGTTTTTTATTTATACTATCTTTTGTATTAAAATGTGATACATTTCAAGAAATAGTCTTTTTTGTTTATCTTTCTCTAATTCTAAAATTTTTGGATTTTTGAAATCTATTCTATGATCTAAATTAGCTGAATGACTCGATAAAGCACATGAATTTGGTTTAACTTTTATGTCACTTCTGTGTTGAATTATACGCTGATTTAAGGATTGACATGTTTGTCCAATATACAGGCCATTACAATCTAAACAATTAATTTGGTACACAATATTTTTTGAAATAGTTCGGTGTTTTATCTTTTAATTTTGAAAAGAGATTGTTGACTGTTAAAATATTTTTCTTTGCATACTTAAAATTATAATTTTTAAATACTTTAATTAATTTATGGGTTAATTCATTGTCTATATTTGATATTGTTTTATATATTTCTAAATTTTTGCTGTTGTTACTACTTGTGTTATTTTTGTTTATATTACTGTTACCGTTGTTTGTGCTTTTATATTCTTCAGAGGTATATAGTAATTTTGTTATTAGAGGTGTGGGATAGTTGTTGTTTTTTAAAATGTTTGAAAGTTTTTTTATATTTTTATTGTAGAATGTTGGATGACATATTCTTTTGATTCCATTTTTTAATCCTAAAATAAAATTTATTTTTGTTTTGAAAGGGTGATATGAATGGTAATTTAAATATCTGTTGGAATGGCTTTGTTTTTGATACCAATCTAAAATTATTTTATTTTCATCGTTTCGAATTAATAAAGTGTCCATGAAAGGTACCGATTTATTGGATTCTGTTTCTATTGTGAATTGGATATGACTATTATAGCTATTAAAAATATTAAGGGTTTCAACTATTTTATTTTCTGGGATAGCTGTTATTAAATCATCAACAAATTTCTTTAAAAATGGAAGGTTAAACGGAAGTTGTGGAATAACACTATTTAATAATTCATCCATAACTATTTGTGCTATAATGGGACTAAGCTTTGATCCCATTGGATATATTATTATATATATATATATATATATATATATATATATATATATATACATCCTGCTAACAATTCTGCGTCTTTACAAAGTTGATACGTTTTAGCGTCCACCAGAAATAGCGGAAATAGGTCATTACATGTGTGGAGTATATTGTTGTTTATTTCTTGAAGAAGCCCAAAATCACAAAAGTATTGTAAAATAGTAAAATATATAGATATACACTATTTTGTATTTTCCTATTACTGTAGAGTCCTTTCAAAGCCATTTAATTTTGCATCCGTCGTATATCTTCCTTTCATTTTACATTAAATCTAATATCACATTTGCTTCCTGCAATGTCGTCAATAACTCTTTGAAGTAACGGAGATGAAACATACAATTAATATCTTAAGAGAGACTAAGATATGAGTGATTGGACTTTCTACAATTAATTGTTTGTTTTTCTTTTGCCTGGCGACTTCAAACGTTCGAGTAGTATTATTATCAGATGGTGAGTGAATAAACTTACAACATCAGTACTCAAGCGCTTTCTGATGATGATAATACTATCGTCTCTCAAAGTACTGCGTACGCATTATAATATTCTACTTTGTGTCCGATGCGCTGTTTTAATTAAAACATGTGTATGCATTCCCAATGTTTTATAAGTTATATCAGGATGTAAGAAGTAAGAGTAATTATGTCACTTTAAATTATTATCATAGCTTTCCATGATCAAGAAGTGGTTTAGATTTCATATTTGATGACATTTTTTTAATACAAAACATTAATTCTATTAATTCTAGAAAGGTTGGTAGTTTTTACATTTTATGGATATGCTTGTGTAAATCAAGACGTTAAAACGGTTTATTTAAAACTTGATTTAGTTGGTGCAGGCATCAGAAAATAAATGTTCGCTAAATTTATTTTAAACCTCAAATTTAATCCCTTGGACTAGTTTTATTCTG